>JAINUT010002221.1:0-32318 GCA_020205555.1 Panax stipuleanatus
CTGTACCTAGAGATAGACTAGTTACATGAAAAAGACCACTGTAAATACCTACTCCGGAAGCTAGTGACTCAATGTATAGACCATTAAAAGCCAGAAGAGCAGAATAGATGAGAATTACAGAAGTAATACGATTAAATAGACTTGGTGTAATTCGGTAGGAAAATAGTGGTACAGCAATTAGAAGACAAATTAGACCAATTGAAAGCATTTCTCTCTTATTTATTATTTTTTCCCTTCGAAGCAGTAGGTATGTCAAAAATCATGTAGAAAATTATATAGTCCCCTGCTTCGCTAAAGAACCCTCAGTAGCGAAGGAAGATTTTTCACGCTTTTTTTTAGTAATAGAAAAATTCTGATTCAAACAAACTCTATTTCTCAAAAAATATGACTTTATTTAGTCCTTGCTTTAATGAAAATAATAATATTAAAAGATCAGTATACAAGTATTCGGAATCGAACCGAAGCAACAATATTGGAAGTATCGTATTCTACCATTAAATTATACTTGCTAGTTTCACTCCGATGGGGTCCATTTTAAAATAAAAAATTCGAAAAATGGGTTTTTTACTATCTCTTGATGATTATGATAAAGTGAAAATTTCTTAAGATAAATATATCAAGCATCTTGTAGGGCTCGAACCCACAATCGCCTAATCCGAAGTTAGGTGCTTTGACCAATTTAGCTAAAGATGCATAATTATTAGCGATTGCAGACGATTCTCCCCTTCGAAGCAGCAAAAACCCAAATTATAAAAAGAATAGATAATTTTTCATTCTTCCCTTTAGCAGAGGAGAAGTTTCATAAAAAAGGATTCGGAGAAGAAGCAGTATATTTCGCTATTATTAACTTCTCGGAGAAATTGAAATGATATATTGCGAACAGTAGGACTTGAACCTACATAGTCTAAGACCACTATTTCCTAAGAATAGCTTGGCTACCAATTCAACATGCTCGCTTTATAAACACATATTTGATCTTCCTTAAGAGAAGAATACAAAATTGTTGAATGTTCCCCTTCGGCCATAGTGATATTCAAAAAAGGATTTTCATTTTGTATTTTTGTTATATGAATTCACTTTGAGTGATAAATTTATTGATGGGTGTTAAAAAGGCTTTAAAATTAAGTGTAATGATTAATATCGTGTACCTATATCATTTACCTTCGGAACATAAATTTGGGGGGGGATTAATCTATTTATTTAGTGAAGTAGAGCTATCACTAGAAATATCCATTAGTGTGTTTTCAATAATTCCAATTACTGGAACAACAAATACAAACCATCCAAAGTAGAAAGCTGTTGCGGCAGCTCCAATTTCTACATATGGTGATTCAACATGTTGACTTCCAATAAACATTAGAATAAAGAAACATGCTACAAATGTCCAGAATGAGAATCGCATTAGTGGTCGGAATTGACTACCTCGGATTCGAGAAGTATCTAGAATTGGCATAGCCAGTAGAATTAGAAGTGAACAGAACATAGCTAGAACTCCTAGTAGTTTATTAGGAATTGAACGTAGAATAGCATAATATGGTAGTAGGTACCATTCAGGAACAATTGAAGGTGGTGTTTGCATAGGGTTCGCAGGAATATAGTTATCTGAATGCCCTAGTGCATTGGCATATAAAATACAAACATAGATAGAGCTAGTAGAAATACAAAAATAGTTACAAGATCTTTAAAGATAAAGTAAGGATGAAATGGTAGTCGATCTGTGTTAGCAGATACTCCTAGAGGATTACTACTTCCATGTTCATGTAGTGTTAGTAGATGCATAGCAGCAAGTGCTGCTAGTACAAATGGTAGTAGATAATGTAGAGAAAAGAATCGGTTTAGTGTTGCATTGTTAACACTAAATCCTCCCCAAACAAATTGTACAAAATCTTGTCCAATCCATGGAATTGCACTTAGTAGGTTAGTAATAACTGTAGCTCCCCAAAGTGACATTTGTCCATAAGGTAGAACATAACCTAGGAAAGCAATAGCCATCATTAGAACAAGAATAATTACTCCAATAGACCATACAAGAACACGAGGTGATTTATATGATCCATAGTAAAGTCCTCGACCAATGTGAAGATATACAAAAATAAGAAGAAAGAGGCTGTATTTGCATGTAGATATCGAATTAGCCATCCGTAGTTAACATCTCGCATAATGTGTTCTACACTAACAAAAGCTAGATCTACTGAAGGAGTATAATGCATTGCTAGAAATACTCCTGTTAGAATTTGAATAATTAGACAAGTCCCTAGTAGAGATCCAAAATTCCACATATAAGACAGATTTGCTGGTTGTGGTGAATCTACTACAAAACTATTAGCTAGACCCAGAATAGGATGTGTTTTAAGTAGTCGCATTTTTTAGGTTAATTAAAGTGTTTATTTCAAACACTTGGTTGACTAAATTCATCTTAAGTAGACTAGTGGAAGAATCCGTTAATGAATTTAATCCTATACCTAATTTCATAAGTTGAAATTAAGATAGTATATTATTACTAGTTTATTTCATTTTTTATTTTCTCCGTAGGAGAAATAGTAGTAATAAAGAGGAATATTTCCTTATAATTTTTTCTGCTTCTTGCTTCGCTAGAAGGGAAGAATGTTATATTTAGGTTATTATTTACTACGTTAGTAGTTAAGAAAAATATAGCTAACATACTCTAAAAATAGAATAGTAGCTTTCAATGTTCATATTTTTCTGTTATGCTCACTCGGCAACAATTGCAGCCGAAGAAAAGTATAATCCGAAAATAGAAATTATCTAAAGTAAATTGGGAAGAAGCGAAGCCCCCTTCGGACAGCGCCCCCCTTCTAGCGAAGCAAGAGAAACCACAAAAAACGGGGTATAAAGAGTAATTTGTCCTAGTGGAATCGAACCACTGTATTGTCATTATCGGTAACACATTCTAACCGTTGAATTAAGGACAATATGCTATTCTTATATACAGTAAGCTTTTATAAAAAAAATCCCCCTTCTTACTACGCTATAGATCGCGCTCTATTTTTATTTGGAAGGGGGTTGGGATAAAGTTTCCTAAGAATAGGATTTATTATGATCCCCACCAGTAAACTGTACAAATAGAAATAGCCAAACTACATCGACAAAATGCCAGTATAGAATTGAAGCTTCGAAACCTGCGTGATGCATATCAGTTAGATGGTAGCTTAGCATTCGGAAGAATGCTACTGCAATAAACGCTGTACCAATTAGGACATGAATTCCATGGAATCCAGTACTAAAGAAGAATGTTGAACCATATACTCCATCAGCAATTGTAAATCCTGCATTTGCATATTCAATTCCTTGACAAATTGTAAATAGAATAGCAAAAAGAATTGTCATAATTGTACCGAGAATAGCACCTCGTCGGTTTCCTTCAATTAGAGAATGGTGTGCATAAGTTACTGTAGCTCCTGAAGATAGTAGAAGCACAGTATTAAGTAGAGGTAGCTCAAATGGATTAATTGTAGCAATTCCTAGTGGAGGCCATTGAGCTCCTAGTTCTACTGTAGGACTAAGGCTTGAATGAAAGAAAGCCCAAAATACTGAAACGAAGAAAAATACTTCACTTACAATAAATAGAGCAATTCCCATTGTAATCCCTTTTTGTACTAGAAATGTGTGATCTCCTAGAAATGTTCCTTCTGTAATAACATCTCGGAACCATAGAATCATAGCTGCTAGAGTTGTAGCAAATCCTACTCCTACTAGAAATAGACCTGATCCTCCAAATGGGTTAGCATATCCATTAAAGTACATTACAGTTGCAGATGTTAGAATTAGTAGTGCAAATGAAGTTAGTAGCGGCCAAGGACTTGGAGTTACAAGATGAAATGGTTGCGCTTGAAATTGTGTTCGTGATAGTGAATTCATTTTATTAATTTTATGCACGATCCTTTAGAGCTTATATTCTTATTTTTGTGGTTTCTCTTCGAAGGAGAAATTAGTCCAAGGAGAAAATAAATCTAAAATAAAATACGAAGGATTCATCGTGACTTATTACTGACTATATCATTATTTTACTTTATAATAGTGTTGTGAATGAGTTATTAGTAATGATTATATATATATTTAGTATTATTTATTTCAAGATATTTCTTCTCAACACAGAAAAATGTGATACCCCCTTAGGAGAAAAGGTCATTTCTGAATATGAATATATATATATTATGTAATATATATAATAAAATAGTCTAGTGAAAATAATAGATAAATTGCTAAAATGGGATATATTTTTTGCTTGGCTAGTAATACTTATCTCGTTTATCCTAAAGCTGAAAACGATTAGTATTCTCCCCTTCGGAGAACAATAATATATTCTACTCCTATAATAGTGCGCGTAGCTTAATTTTGAATCGGACGCGAGGAGATTCGAACTCCTGGCTTGATTAAAGCTTCTAATTTCAAGTTAGATGTATTAGACCACTCTACCACACGTCCTAATTTTTTCCTATTTTCTCCCTGGACGGAGAAAAATGTTCCCTTCTAGCGAAGCAAGCAACGATGATCTTCCATAAAGAACACCAAAAAGATGAGTTTGAATAACATTATTAGAACTCTAGTATACTATAAATAAATTTAGTGATCAAAAATTGCAGATATAGGATTCGAACCTATTACGACATAAGTCAATGCTTTTACAGAGCACCTCCATTACCAATTAGGAAAATCTGCAATAGTACTATTCTTCTCCCCTTCTAGCGAAGCAAGCAACAGAAGATTCTGCAATAGGTCATGTCATAGAAACTTCGTAGGGATTCCTCACTAGAACAATAAAATAATACAAAGTAAAAATAAAAATTTTAATGCTTTCTCTTGCTTCGCTAGAAGGGGCCCTATTGATAATATTGGAGGGCATGGTTTATTTTTCTTCTTCTCCGAAGGGGAAACCAAGTAATATTATCTTATCGTCATTGTACACAAATAGAATATGGAGAATAAATTCTAGCATTTATTCATTAGTATAGGTTCTTTTTATTTTATTTTATTGGATCAAAGAATTGAATTCTGGATATATTAGTCCGTAAATGCCGAGAGAGGGACTCGAACCCAACTCCTTAGATGCTTCAAATCTACGCTCTACCAGTTGAGCTATCAAGGCTTTTATTCCATGGATACAGTACTTTATTAAGAATTATTCAAATAATAAGAAAATATAATTTATGGAGACAGCGAGAGTTGAACTCGCGTTACATCTATGCAACAGATGTGTACTGACCAAACTATACGATATCCCCGTTTTTGGAATTTTTATTGTGTTATGCAGGAGCATCCTTTCACCCTTATAAACCGATATTTTATTGGATCTTTCCTACAGCGGATTTATGGCTTCTATTCTCAAAAGAGAATAGTACGTATTCTTATATAGAGAATACAAGGTCAAAGTAGCAGAAAAATTATGTAAAGTTACTATACTACTATTTTTTGTATACAAGAAAGTAATATGAGTTGATTGTAGAGGGGGAGGGGTTAGATACCTAAGATTGAACAGGTAGCATATTAAAGGCATGAAATGGTACCGGTGAGTCTAGTGACCATTCTAGTGATGAAGCAGTATGTGATTCCATCCAGAATTCTGGTGTTGATTGGAAGTAAGCAGGTACTTGCCATGGGTTAGCATCTACTGGTTTTCCATTCACTAGAATATCATAAATGATATATCCAAATAGAACAGTAGCAACTACTGAAATCATACTTCCAAAACTAGAAATTAGGTTCCATCCAGCAAAAGCATCTGGATAATCAGGAATTCGTCGTGGCATTCCAGCCAGTCCTAGGAAGTGTTGAGGGAAGAATGTTAGGTTAACTCCCACAAATAGTGTCCAGAAATGGATTCGTCCTAGGCTTTCATTAAATGTTTTTCCAATAATTTTAGGACTCCAGAAGTAGAATGCAGCAAATAGACCAAATACAGCTCCCATAGATAGTACATAGTGGAAGTGAGCAACCACATAGTAAGTATCGTGTAGAGCTACATCTAGTGAAGCATTTGCTAGAATAACTCCTGTTAGTCCACCAATTGTAAATAGGGCAATGAATCCTAGTGCAAATAGCATAGGTGTTGTAATTCGAAGAGAACCACCGTACAGTGTAGCTAGCCAACTGAAAATTTTAATTCCTGTAGGTACTGCAATAATCATTGTTGCAGCTGTAAAATAAGCTCGTGTATCTACATCTAAACCTACAGTATACATATGGTGTGACCATACTAGGAATCCTAGAATTCCAATACTAAACATAGCATAAACCATTCCTAGATAACCAAATACTGGTTTTCCTGAGAATGCACTTACAATATGACTAATCATACCAAATGCAGGAATAATTAGAATATATACTTCAGGGTGTCCAAAGAACCAAAATAGATGTTGATATAGAATTGGATCTCCACCTCCAGCAGGGTCATAGAATGATGTGTTGAAGTTTCGATCTGTTAGTAGCATTGTAATTGCACCAGCTAGTACTGGTAGACTTAGTAGAAGTAGAATTGCAGTTACTAAAATAGCCCATACAAATAAAGGCATTTTATGTAGTGTCATTCCTGGATTTCGCATATTTAGAATTGTAGTAATAAAATTCATAGCTCCAAGCATAGAACTAATTCCTGCTAGGTGTAGACTGAAAATAGCTAGATCCACTGATCCACCTGAGTGGCTTTGTAGTGCTGATAGAGGAGGGTAAACTGTCCATCCTGTTCCTGCCCCTTGTTCTACAAATGCACTAGCAAGTAGTAGAATAAGTGAAGGTGGTAGTAGCCAGAATGAAATGTTGTTTAGTCGAGGAAATGCCATATCAGGCGCTCCTACCATTACAGGTACAAGATAATTTCCAAATCCTCCAACCATTGCAGGCATTACCATAAAGAAAATCATAATAAATGCATGCGCAGTAATAATTACGTTATATAGTTGGTGATCTCCGTTAAGATATTGAACTCCAGGTGCTGTAAGTTCCATTCGAATTAGCATAGAGAACGCTGTCCCAATCATCGCTGAGAATACAGCAAAAATTAGATATAGTGTTCCAATATCTTTAGCATTTGTAGAATATAGCCATCGAGCCATAGTAATACTACTATGATATATACTTGTTAAGTTTGTATTTCCAGTTTAAATTAAAATTGTCCACGCGTAGCAAATAAGTATTAAAAAAAAAATACTTATCAAATAAACTATCATAAAGACAAGAAATAAAAAATGAATACAACAAATTTGAAATCTTTCTAATTTCATGCGAATTAGAAGAAATGATTCTTTATTTTTTCTGGTTAAAACCAGAAATAGAATATGAATCGGACAAAAGGAGATTCGAACTCCTAAGGAATTTAAAATCTTCCAGACAATTAGCAATCGCCTTAACTTCTCCAATGGCGGTTTGTCCTTAATAGTTATTTCGCTTTTCCTACCTCCTCCAAATTATACTTATTAATTCATGACTTACTAAACTAATCAGAAAAATTAGATGAAGTAAAAAAGAATAATATAATAGAATAAGGGCAGTAGGAGTCGAACCTACGACCTCGATATTAAAAGTATCGCACTCTAACCAACTGAGTTATACCCTCTATAATATGCGACTTTATGTACTAATAAAGCTAGAATTCAAATCAATTTCGGTCCCTTTTATTACTATTACTACTTCGTAAGACCGAAGAAAAAATTGGAGCACCTATATATATATCATTTTCTGCGGAGCGTTTTGAATTAATGAACAATGAATTTTTCTCCCAAACAAAAATATTTTTATTTATTTGCGATCTCCTAAAAATACTGCCGAAGGCCTTAATAAAGACATGTATAATTCTTTATTTATTTCTTTTAAGGTGCTAGAAAGATTCGAACTTTCGTAATAAGCATTAACAGTACTTCGCATGACCTCTATGCTATAGCACCTTATTTTATCTATATATTTCTTATCTTATATTATTAAAAAAGAATTTTATTAGTAGAGCTTCGCCCCCAATAAAAAGTGAAAAGAATCGATTTCTTTTCAAAGAAATTTATTCGTACGAATCGAATAATTAAGAAGTATATTACTATAGTTACTTTGCTTAATAAAATCAGACTGTGGGGAGTCGAACCCCAAAACTCCCACTCCCAAAGTGATCGCCCTCAACCGTTAGGCCATCAGTCTGTAATCATTCTATTTTCCAGAAAAAAGAGAAATGATAGACCCTCTTTTAGCGAAGCAAGAAGCAGGCAACACATTTTAAGTTATAAAAATGAAAATAAAATTAGACAATATAGTACAATTAAGTTTTTTGATGGATTAGTAGTGCTAAACTAAGTATATTACTATATGTACATTTGCACCCTATTATTCGATGGATATTTCGTCTAAGATAGACTGAAAAATTCAATGAATAGTAAGAAGTGGTCTACTTCTTATCTCTAGTAATCTCAAAAGATGTGCTTCGTGCTTAAGATGCTTTCAGCGCTTATCTGTCATGATTGTGGCTACCCTACTATGCTATAGTAAACAATAGGTACACTATTGAATCATCCCCAGCGGTCCTTTCGTACTAACCGGAGGTTCTTTCTTGATTACTTTTTCCTTCAGAAGATAGGGACCATACTGACTCACGTCGTATTGAACCCAACTCGCGTACCTCTTTAATCAGCGAACAGCTGAACCCTTCCAAGCTACTACACCCGGAGGATGAGATGAGTCGACATCGAGGTGTCAAACCGTTTGGACAATATGAACTCTCGCAAACGATAAACCTGTTATCCCTAGCGTAACTTTTATCCCTTGAGCGATAGCCATTCCATAATGAACTACCGGATCATTATATCCTACTTGCGTATCTGATCGACCTGTCAGTCTTTCAGTTAAGCACGTTTTTACCATTACGCTTTAATAAACCTTACATGGTTTATTGGTTTCTGACCAATATATACATACCTTTGAAGACCTCTGATATTTTATTAGAGGCGACCGCCCCAGTCAAACTGACCATTTGATACTGTCCAATTACTTTTGAGATGAATCTCTTTTTCAAAGTTAGATTCTTTATTACTACAGTCAAGGTATTTCATTTTCGTCAATAGACTCCCTTGTATTCTACACCTGCTTAAAAGAAGATCAATATCAAACTACAGTAAAGCTGCATAGGGTCTTCCCGTCTAACTGAAGGCAAACCGCATCTGCACGGCTAATTCAATTTCACTGAGATGCTTGTGGAGACAGCAGGGCCACGTTACCTCATTCATGCAGGACCACATTTAATGGCCAAGGAATTTCGCTACTTTCAGATCCTTATAGTTAAGACCGCCATTCACCACGGCATCAGTCAATGACTAGTAAACTAAACATATAAAAACTAAAAAACTGAATCTTTATACATTTGACTATCACCTTCTTTATACTACGTGGCATTGGGCAGAGTTCACAACTTATACAAATACTGTTAGTCTTAGCAAGTTGCTGTGTTTTTGGTAAACAGTCGCAGCCCTCGATTTTGTGACACACATTCTCTATATTCTTGCGAGACTAGAGAACGGTTACCCTTATCGTCTAACTTACGGGCACAATTTGCCGAGTTCCTTCACAAGCATTATCTCTACACCTTAGTATACTCTACTTACGAACCTGTGTCGGTTTAGGGTACGGTTATAATTCATTATTCTTATTCATAATAATATCGTATGCACTCTACTTTTTCTTGATCTATTCTTGATGAAAATAGATATATAGAATGTATTCTTATTTCTCATCAAATACAAACATTCGCCTGTATATCTTAGAGACCGTATAACTCATGGCAGATTCACTTATCCATGAAACCCTTTCGTATTCGGTGAGGAGTGTTATAACTCCTTTCTACGTTACTCATGTCAGCATTTTCTCTTCAGTACTATCCAATTAATGAAACACTAATCTTCAACTAGTTACTGAGTGTTCTGCTACCCTTACTATTATATAGTTTATTTGATTTTTGTTGCTTCGCTGCCCTACATAATAATAGGTACGGTGTAGGTATATTGCTAATTCTATGTAATCATAAAATAGACCCGTTAAATCTTCGACGCTTTTTTCCGACACGGTTTTACTAATCAATTAGTAAAACTCTGACCACTGAGTTGTTACACTATCATTAAAAGATGGCTACCTCCAAGCCTACTTGATGGTTGTATTAGGATTATTTCGACTAATTTCTTTTTCTTGCGTAGCAAGAAGAGAATAATTTAGTTCAAAATAAATGAAAAAACTTTCTTATATTCACTTCGCAATATTTTGGGACCTTAACACGTACTCTGGGCTGTTTCCCTTTTGTCTATCCACCTTATCATGAATAGACTGTGCGCTTATTATCAATTATTATCCTTCCGAGGTTAACCATCAATGGTAGAGTTGTAATACCCCCCAATTTAACATAGTGATAGAATCACTACTATCTATCAAGAGTAGAAACTACTTTCAATAAATAGTAAGTATGATGATCAGTGCTGTACATATAATAATCTATAAACAAACGCCCTACCTAAATAGGTTTCGCAGAATACCAGCTATCATCCAAATTAGATTGGCCTTTCACCCCTTACCACAATTCATCGGAGAATTTTGCAACATTCAACCGTTCGGCCACTTATTGCCTGATCATGGTAAGATCATTTGGCTTCGGGTCTAGTTCATAAAACTATCACCTATTTTCTTGTGTATTTCCCCTTCGGTCCCGAAGGGAGGGAAAAAACATCACAATTTTAGAAAACAGTCGCTTTCGCTTAGGCTATTCACCTTGCTTTATAAACTAACTCGCTGACCCATTATGCAAAAGGTACGTTGTTATTAGATTCTATCCAACTTCAACTGCTTATAGGGTTACTAGTTCAGGATCTATTTCACTAGTCATCTACTTACTTTTCACCTTTCACTCACGTTACTCTTCACTATCGCTAGATATATTATACTTAGCCTTGAAGGATGGTACCCTCTTATTCATACAGGGCTGACGTCCCCATATTACTTAAACATTTACTAAATTCTTATGATGAAATTTAGTAAACACTTAGTAAGTAATTACTTACTAAGAAACGATTAAAATTTATACAGGACTTTCACCTTCTATGGTTTATCTAATCGATAATAGTACTTATTCCAAAGTATTGTTAGTTTATAGTACTCCAATTAAAAATTACTTATTACAGCTCTTTCTAAAAGAATTTTATAAACTTTTATTTAAGTCGTTTTTTTGGCTATTTCGGTTTCACTCACCATTACTTCCGAAGTCTCTGTTGATTTCCTTTCCTATTGGTACTATAATGTTTTACTTCCCAACGTAGTTACACCGAAGAGAATTTGATATTTTCTTGTCTTATTAAATTAAGAAATTACAATTCTATTCTTCTTTTTGGTTTTCCTTAGGATTGTCTAAATAGATAGAATTATTATTTATACTTTAAGTCTTATACTTCCTTTCAAATATATCTGCTAGGCATCCCTAATAACCCCTTTAATTACTTAATTGTATACTCTATATTGTCATCGATTCCTATAAATAATAATATGACACTCTTAAAATAAGGTCTTTTGAATCTCTTCTTCGAAGGAGAAATCGCCTCGCTAAAAAAGAATTTCATTTGACTTTTTTTGTTAAATCAAACTTATTACTTTAAAGATAGAAATTTTCATGAAATTTTCATAAAATTTTATTGTATATAAGCAATTGAATAATTTTTCGATAAATTAGATAGGGGGGGGGTTTGTTTCACAAAGTTCTATAAATGACTTTATTGTCTTGATGCAATCCATACTTTAATAGTAAAGGATCCTAGATTATTTTTATGAGTAAATCTAGAGTAATCAATAACTCGTCTAATTTTACTTGAGTTATTTCTTGCATTTGTTTTTTGTTCCGCTAGAGTAGATTTCCCTTTATCAGATCCACCAAATGATCCAATTAGACTAGATTTTACCGTGATACGTGGAATTACAGATTCTGTAGTCAGTCGTCCTGAAATTTGTACTTTAATTCCTGTAATATGACTAGGTAGATCAGAACTATGAAATGCTTTTGCTGCATTGGTGAAAATAGTTTCTTGAAATTGAATAAAGGTATTATTTGGTGCATTATGAGCAAGATATTGTGCTAGAATATAACTATCTAGATATGGATAATGCAGACGAATCATAACTAGAGAAACTTCCTTTTTATAAAGTTGAGCTAGATAAGTAGATAGAGAAGTCAGCATTGATCTTCTGTTTGGATGTGCCATTACAGAATCTTTTGCTCTTCCTCGGAAGGATACATTAGATCTCATTTTTTTTGCTGTAGAATTCGTTGTAGAAAAAGCTTCATTAGGGATACTCGTATAATAAAAAAGTTGAATTGTCACTTTATGATTTGTATGACTGAAAGATGGTTTTCTGATAATACATGCAATATTTCCTGTATTTTTTCTAGTTCTTGATCCTTCAAGACTAGTACCAGTAAGAATAGACCCACCAAAAAATGAATTAAGAAGTAGCACAGCATTATTATCATGGCCATTCATTTTTCTTGTTTGTCCCATTCCAAGAGTATTGTTTGTAAAGTGATAACTTTTGTTTCTACTAGCGAAGCAAGAAAATTTTCTTGTACCACTCCCAGAAAAAGTAGCAATAGAATTAGACATACGATCTCTATCGTTTTTCCACGCAGTTGTTCCACGATTCCAAAATACTTCTTTGCTTTCTGATGATTGATTTCTTCTAGTACTTAGATTTTTTTTATCCATTACTAGAAATGTCATTTTATTATGTGACGTGCTTTTAATAGAAATATCAAGTGTACTTCTATTATTAGAAAGAATTTGATTTCCTTGAATTGTCAGTGAGTTTTTTCCCCCAATATTTTGAGATGATACTCGATTAAGTAGAAGATTCATTGTTTTGATTTAATTTAATAGACTTTGACGCTTTTGCTTTGAAGGGCCATAATTTTAAAAGTCAAGAAATAAGGAGGGGTATATAAAGCTATAGCTTTATATTCATGTAATTTGGCAAGGTAGTTTCCAAGAAGAATCTATTGCCAATACTACTTTCATTCAATAGTTGACTTGAATAAAATATTCATTTACTTTATAATTAACTAAATAATCCTTGCTTCTTGCTTCGCTAGAAGGAGAGAACTCATTATTTCAGCTGTTCATAGTTTCTTTACTCCAATAAAAAAAGTCGTTATAAATATTATATTACATAACATTATCTTGATTTAAGTAGACCTTCCAAGAAGAAATAGAATAAAGATATAGCTTGTGCTACTGAAGAAAAGATACTTTGGACAAAAGGAGATTTGAACTCCTAAGAAAATCATTTTTCAGCAATTAGAAGTTGCCATACTTCACCAATAGTAGTTTGTCCTATTGATTATTTATTCTTATTTTACTAGCCGAAGGAGGGACTCGAACCCTTCTTATTACCATTATGAGTGGTATGGTTTAACCAGTTAGCCTACTTCAGCTTTTCATTTATTCTCTATTTTAATTTATTGTATTATTATTAAGAAAGGACCTTAAACCCAAAGAGGGCGGTATATCTTATTATAAGATTGAATTATATCTTGACTAGTATTCTTACAATTCAATAAGAATACTAGGGGGTAATATAAAGAATTGTAACGATTGTACATAACTAAAATAGAAATGAATACGGAGCAATAAAATTAGTTATTTATAAGCTAAATTTAGTATGTCATATAGTAATTCTATGCTAGTCATAGCATAAAATTTGTATTGAGTATTAATAGAACTAGGTATAATTATTTGATTTATAAATAGTGACACTTACCATTAATTATAGTACGTAATAAGCAAATTTGTTATTTTCTTATTATTATTTTCTGTAATGTATAGAAATATAGCTTCATAGCCTATTTTTTATATTTGATTTTACCATTAATGAATCCCAATTTTTATTGATATCTTCGTTATCTACCTTTGTATTCAATAAATAAGTAAAATTTCATAACATTTATTTAATAAAGTTATTTATACTTTAAATCATTAAATACAACAAGAAATTTAGATGGATATTAAAAATAAAATCAACTGTGTCTCAGACCTTCCTTAATTGAATAAAAATTCTATTTTTATATAGCTGGATAATAACTCCTCTTACTACACTAAATAAGAAATATTTTATCTTAAATCAATTAATTGTAATAAATAACCTAATTTTGTTGGTTCCATCCTTATTTTGATTTTGAAATATGTTTGCTTCACGCGTAAAAAATATTTTTCAGAATTCATTTATTATAAGATCTCTTATCTTGTTTAGAATAATTTCTCTCTAGCTTTTCTAAGGAGAAGTATTAAATAGATTAGAATATTTTAAAATGATACAGTAAAACATCGGAGGTTTACTAGTAAAAATGTTTTATTACGAAAAGTGGGTAAAACTCCGGGATCGAACCGGATACCTCCGAAGCCACAGATCGGCGCTCTGCCAGATGAGCTAGGATTACCATAGTACAAATCAGTCTAGTAATATAGTATATTTTAAGATATTCTAGAAAATAAATCTATTTTTGCTACGCTCACTCTGTAGGTTTGACTACAAAGTATTCCTATATTTAATGCAATTATACGACATTTTTTTGGAAGAGTTATAATGCATATAACTTTTATAACAAAGATATCAAAATAAGGGGGGATTGCATAATTTAATTGGTTTTACTATAATCCATTAAGAATGGCATTATAATAGTATTATACTTTATTTGTAAAACTCGGAGTCGAAGAGTAGCTTGTTAGTAGAATAAGTCCAGTTACGAAAATAAATACTAGACGAGGATCTGTAATTCCACTATCAGAACCACTAAGAATAGAAGTTCTTTGATTTGATAGCATAATTGGAGAGAATAGCATTAGAGTAATAACAATTAGTCCTAGCATGATATACAGTGCATAACTTGTAAGGTTTCCTGTATCTAGTTTAGAAATATCTCGACTACTTCTTGTTAGACTAGTGCTTAGACCATATGGACCAATAAGTTCAATAATACCTCGATCAAGTGTTTTACTTACTGTGTATCCCACATTAAGTCCACCATTAATAAAGTAATGATTATAAATTACATCTACATAGTATTTACCATTAAAGAAACGATAAAGGTTTCGTCCAAATGATGTATTTGTTAGTTGAATTGTGAATAGAGGTAGTACATGGTACATATAAAGTGCCAGTCCAGCTCCTCCTAGAGTTCCAATAGCAGGAAGTAGTTTAATAAGGAGTGGTAGTCCAAATTCTGCTTCTACTAGAGAAATATGACTAGGATGGATAAATAGACTAGGTGATAGGAAATCTGAACCCATACCAACAAATAGATCTCGTCCTAGATATCCAAAGAAAATAGCTAGTAGAGATAGAATAATTAGTGGGATCATTACAATAGTAGGTGCATCGTGTGTATTTAGATAAACTGATTTGCTAGCATTAGGATAAGTAAGAAATGTCAGAGAAATAAGTCGAAGACTATAGAAAGCAGTTAGACATGCTGAAATAGTTCCTAGCCAATAAGCAGCTTGTCCAGAGAATTCATATTGTCCATAGGCTACTTCTAGAATAAGATCTTTAGAGTAAAATCCTGTTAGCCATGGTAGCGCCATTAGACTTAGTGATCCAATAAGAATTGCTGTATATGTAAATGGTAGAAATCCAATAAGACCACCTAGACGTCGTTGATCTTGTTGATCATATGTAGCATGAAGAACTGCTCCTGCTGCTAGAAATAGAAGAGCTTTAAAGAAAGCATGGTTTACTAGATGAAATAGAGCAACATTATATTGACTAAGACCACATGCCATAAATAGATAACCCATTTGACTACATGTAGAATAAGCAATCACTCGTTTAAGATCATTTTGTAGTAGTCCTGTACTTGCAGCAAAGAAAGCTGTTAGAGCCCCTACCCATGTAATCACAATTAGAGTTGTTGGTCCATATTCAATTACAGGGCTTGATCGAAGTAGAAGATAAACTCCAGCTGTAACCAGAGTTGCAGCATGGATTAGAGCACTAACAGGAGTAGGTCCTTCCATAGCATCTGGAAGCCAAGTATGAAGTCCAAGTTGAGCACTTTTTCCCATAGCAGCTAGAAGTAGAAGTAGACCAATTAGAGTAATGATTGTTTCATTAATAAATGGTGCTACACTAAATACTGTTGAATAATCTAGATTTCCAAATACAAAGAACATAGCAAAAAATCCTACAGATAGGAACATATCCCCTACACGGTTAACAACTAGCGCTTTAATAGCACTTTTATTAGCTTGGATACGTGTATACCAAAAATTAATTAGAAGATAAGAAGAAATCCCAATTCCTTCCCAACCTACAAACATAATTAGATAGTTATCTCCAGTTACTAGTACTAGCATAAAGAATGTAAACATAGATAGATAAGAGAAAAATCGTTGATTATGAGGATCACTACTCATATAATCTACAGAGAAAATATGGACTAGTGCAGATACAACTAGTACAGGTAGTAGCATAGATACAGTAAGACTATCGAACATAAATCCCCAAGAAACATCCATTAGTTCAGAATCAATCCAACTTGTAATGTTAATGGATACAGGAGATCCACATAGTCCTACTTCATAAAATGCTACAATAGCTAGGAAAGCAGATGTAATTAGACATGAACAAGTGATGATATGTGCACCTGTCACACCAATTTTACGTCCTAGAAATCCAGCTACACAAGATCCAAAAATGGGAAGTAGTAGAAGTGATAGATACATATTATATATTCCTTTCGGTCTATCCATTACTAATCCCTGATTTATTTGAAATCGGGTCAGCTAGAGAAATATTTCCTCGTAGACGGTAGTAAGCAACTAGAATACCTAGTCCAATTGCTGATTCTGCACCAGCAATAGCAATAATATAAATACTATATGTTTGACCTAGAATGTCATCGAAACTATATGAACTTACTAGTACTAGTAGTGTTACCGCTAGTAGCATAATTTCAATGGAAATTAGCATAAGAATAATATTTTTACGATTTAGAACAAATCCTAGAATACCAATAATAAATAGAATTACAGATAGATTCATTATAAATTATTAAAAAAAGATATATAAAACACTACCTTTCGGTGAATATACAGTGAGAAAGTTTCCTTAAGGGATTTTATTACGAGAACCACCAGATTCGAACTGGCATCGTCTAAACTGACAATTTAGGACATTAACCAATTATGCTAGATTCCCTATTTTTTTTGCTCCGAAGAGATCATTTATCTACTATAAAAATAGAATTGTTTCCTTAATAACTATTATTAAACCCGATTTTATTTGATGTTCATATACATTGGACTACTTCGCAAAAAATACATTAACATATCTATTTTAGTTGCCTGCTTATTGCTTCGTTAGAAGGGGGCTGCCCGGAAAATAACCTAAAATATTCTAAACCAAATAATATAAATAGCATGTAGATATTACCATAATTCTCATTCCTATAATAGAATAGATGCAATAGATCCTTGTAGATAGTACAATGCATAACTCATTTTGTATTAAGTTAATTAAGATGGAATCTAATTTAAAATAGAGTGTCATTCGATTTATATAAAGGAATAGAATAAAATGATCACTATTACTGTGTATCCTATTTTAGTTTTTACATAATGTAAAAGTTCTTATGGTGACTTTCAACAAAATTGTAGAAACTCTTTGTATATAATTAAATATCTGTTTAATCTTAGCAGAGTTTGAACGTTATCTGGTAGTTTTACTCATGCAAGTCGAATGATTTCTTATTGAGGAATCATGGCTAAAGGCGAGGAGAAACAAGTACATACCCTTAGTTACTTAGGAAACAAGTATATAGAAAAGGTATAACCTGACTAGGGATTGGCTTTATATTTAGCAGGTAGTTGGTGTGGTAAAGGCACACCAAGCCTATAACGAATAGGAAAGGGCGAAAGCCTCAATTCCCGCAATTGGTTTGAGAATAGCCGATAGTATTTTATAATACGCTGCAGAGGAGAATATTGGGCAATGCTCTAAAGAGTGACCCAGCTAACCAGAACTCTATTAGTAGAGTGTCGTAAGGGAGGATAATGACGTTACCTTACTATAAGTCCAGTCTAAGTTTCGTGCCAGCAGACGCGGTTATACGAACTGGGCAAACATTAAATGGAATAAATAGGTATAAAGGATCTGTAGGTTGTTTCTTATTGATTGAAATAAATCAATAACATATAGAAACTAGAATCTAATGGAGGTTAGCGGAATGCTAGGAGAAGGGATGATATCCATTGATCTCTACTAGAATACTAATGGCGAAGGCAGTTATCCGGGTAATGATTGACGCTGAGGGATGAAAGCATGGGTAGCAAAACGGATTAGATACCCGAGTAGTCCAAACCGTAAACTATTTACACTTATTATTTGGTATTTATATCAGATAAAAAGCTAACTGCTGTAAGTGTAACACCTTGTAAGTACAGTGCCAATACAGAAAGCAAAAAGATTAGACCATCCTAAAGACCCGGAGTGGAGCATGTTGTTTAATACGATAACCCGCGTAAAACCTTACCTCTCCTTGAATGATTTAGACTATTTCTAGTTATGCTAGATATTTCTAAAATCACAGGCGTTGCATGGCTGTCGTCAGTTCGTGTTGTAAAATGTTAGGTTAAGTCCACTAACGAACGCAATCCCTATTCTAAGTTATAAATCTTAGAATTTGTCAAGAATAACTTGCATTTTGGGAATACGATAAGCCTTTATGACCCTTATGGAGTATGGGCCACAGACGTGCTACCCGAACCTAACAAACTGATGCAATATATATTAGTAAGCCCTCCGAAGGAGGGCTTACTAATTTTATAATATAGAGCTAACCAGTAAATAAAGTAATATAAGGATCGTAGTCTGAAATTCGACTGCATGAATCAGGAATTCCGAGTAATCGTTGATTAGTATGCAACGGTGAACTTTATATTTGGGAGGTACTAACCGTCTATCAACTAAGGGTCATTCTGAACTTATGAACAATACGAATTATGGAATACTATCTTAGAAAAATGTTCTATCATGAATCTATCTAATATATGGTTTAGTAAGGATTTATTGGAGTAAGAAAGAGTTCCTCTTGGTAAGTTATAGCAAGGTAGCCGTAAGGGAACTTGCGGCTGATTGATAACAACCATATACCCCCTTTATTAATTCTATAATGTACTGTTACATTATATAACTAATATAGTTAAACATATATATATCTTATATTTTTATATGGATATAATCACGAAATTCACAATTTAGTAATAAATACTATAAAATATGAATTTTACTTCATTTCATCCCTTCTCTTGCTTCGCTAGAAGCAAGAGGTAGAAAACAAATCTGAAAAAGGGGATTAGTTGAGTGGTTTAACACCGGTCTTACACACTGGATACAGAGGTTCGATTCCTCTATTCCTTATCATCATACTTATTAGCTACTAATATTCTCTTAACAATCTCAAAAAGAGATATAGACAACACAATATGAAGTTCTATTCATGAATTTCTTCGAAGACTAAACTTTGCTGTCAAGGCACCAATAAATATAAAAACAAAATTACTGCATATAGCGTTAATAGAAATTAGGATATGATACATAATGCCTATTAGGCTTAATTGCCAATTCTATTCTCGTAAATAAGAAATGCTCTTCTTCTTTATTTAGTATTTATATACTACTATTTTTTAGTCAAAATAAAGAAGATAATATATTGAGTAATTCAATAGATGAATCATCTATTATTACTGACAATGATATTCTTTTTAAAAATACGATATTACAATGAATCTTCTATTCTCATTTTTTGGTAGTCTACTACAACCAATTTATAATGATGCACCAGAACCTTGGCAACTAGGGTTTCAAGATGGTGGATCACCAACACATGAAGGTATTACAGAACTACATGATTCAATCTTTTTCTATCTTGTAGTAATTTGTTTTGGAGTACTATGGGTACTATCTTCTACTATTCTTAATTTTAAAAGCACAACTCTTCGAAGTAATGGTGCTACTAAATCACAAATTGTTTATAAATATGCAAATCATGGTACACTAATTGAACTAATTTGGACAATTACACCTGCTTTTGTACTAATTGCTATTGCTTTTCCTAGTTTCAAACTACTATATCTTATGGATGAAGTTATTTCTCCATCTATGACTATTAAAGCTGTAGGTCACCAATGGTATTGGTCTTATGAATACAGTGATTTCATTAATGAAGATGGAGAATCAATTGAATTTGATTCATATATGGTACCTGAAACAGATCTAGAAGATGGACAACTACGTCTACTTGATGTTGATAACCGAGTAGTAGTACCTGTAGATACACATATTCGATTTATTGTAACTGGAGCAGATGTTATTCATGATTTTGCAGTACCTAGTCTAGGACTTAAAATTGATGCTGTACCAGGACGACTAAACCAAACATCTGTTCTTATTGAACGTGAAGGTGTATTCTATGGACAATGTTCAGAGATTTGTGGTGTTTACCATGGATTTATGCCTATTGCTATTGAAAGTGTAAGTCCTGAAAAATACCTTTCATGGATTGATTCTCTAGCTTAGTTAGTAAAATTCCTCCTAAAAGCAAAAACACTATAAAAGTAGTCTAATTAAATAAAGCTATTTTTTAGGCTTATTTTTAATTCATAAATTATTTTGCATTGGCACCCCCCTCAAATAAATCCCTTACAATTCTTTTACAGCTTTATAGTAAATAAGAAGGGTAAATAAACTTTTAAATAAGATAAAAAATTATTTTTCAATCAATATACAGTTGTAATTCATTGTCTGGTCATTCTTAGCTTAATAAGGAAAATAATTTTCTATTTTTTTTTTGCTCCGTCATTTTTCTATGGAAGATCGATCATATAATTCTCTTGCTTTGCTGATATTGTTATTTTATATAAAACAGAGAAATCAGTACTTTTCTAGCTTTGGACGTTACCTTCGTTCTTTATTTACAAGAAATTATGTAAAAGTAATCGAAGTGTAATGACCCGCGCTACGCACCCATTTTTAAATTTAATGCTATCAACTCTATATAATCTGCTAGAGATTCTAATTGTACTAGTACCAATCCTACTAGCTGTAGCCTTTATGACAATTATTGAGCGAAAAGTAATGGGTTCTATGCAACGACGTATTGGACCTAATGTAGTAGGATATTATGGAGTACTACAACCATTTGCAGATGCACTTAAACTAGTAGTAAAAGAACAAGTTATTCCATCACAAGCTACAAAAAGTCTATTCTTTCTAGCACCAATGATTACCCTTATTTTTAGTCTACTAGGATGGGGAGTAATTCCATTTGGTCCAGGACTAGCACTATCTGATTTTTCACTGGGAATTCTATATTCACTAGCTCTTTCTTCTATTGGAGTATATGGAATCCTATTTGCAGGATGGTCTGCTAATTCTAAATATGCCTTTCTTGGTGCACTACGATCCACTGCACAAATGATTAGTTATGAACTAATTTATAGTGCTGCAGTACTAAGTGTAATTCTACTATGTGGTACATTCAATATTACTCAAATTATTGAAGCACAACAAAGTGTTTGGTATATTGTGCCACTACTACCTATTTTTATTCTATTTTTTATCTCTGCTCTAGCTGAAACTAATCGTACTCCTTTTGATCTGCCAGAAGCAGAATCTGAACTAGTAGCAGGTTTTATGACAGAACATTCTGGTATGATTTTCGTATTCTTCTTCCTGGCAGAATATGGAAGTATCGTGCTAATGTCTACATTTACAGCTATTCTATTCCTAGGAGGATATAACCTACCAGAAATCTTTAATAATGACTCATTTATCAATATTCAAAGTATTGCTCTAGCACTTAAAGCAGTTCTATTTATGTTTATCTTTGTATGGATTCGAGCTACACTACCTCGAATGCGGTACGATTCACTTATGGTATTTTGTTGGACAGGACTTCTTCCAGTAGCAATTGCTCTACTTATTCTAGTACCTAGTATTCTTATTGCATTTGACATTTCTCCTTATTAGAGAATTTTGTCATAAAATAATGAATATTCATTTTCCCCCCTTCTTTACTTCTATTTTATTATATGTAGCCCATTTATTATAAGCCATATAAATACAATAAAAATACTTTTTTAATCTCTCCGAAGGGGCCATAAATTAATATCTAATAATAATAGTGAATTATTATTATATTCTTACATTACATTATGTAACATAAGTTCCTTAAACCACTGAGGAGATTTGTGTATATGTAGTTATATAGGTATACACATAATTTAATAGTAAGTATAAAAATCATAAAAGTTTATTATACAGTAATCTTTCCTCCCTTCGGAGGAAAAGCAAGATATTTATATTCTTCCTTAGATTCAAATCGTATAAGAATAGATTAATTTAACTTTAATCAATTAATATACTTAAGCTTTATTTCAATGCAAAATAATAACGAAAATCAATTTTTCAACCTTTACTAGCAATCGCTTATGCGAAGCTAATTTTTTCATTGTTTCTATGTATTATTTCTATATAATTAAGGGTTCACAAAATATAGAATAATCAAGAAGATATTCTATATTTAAGATAGAAATATCATTTCAGTAAAATCTATCCCTGCGAGTCTCTATTATAGTAAAGAATTTATTGCGGTGAAACAGCTCATTACTAAAATCATTCATTAGATGAATGATACATAAAGAGCAAAACAGATAAAAATAATCAATGCCTCAACTACTTCCATTTTATTTCGTAAATCAAATCTCATTTGCATTTCTAGGACTATTTGTAATGATTTACATTATGAGTCGTTATGTTCTACCTGCATTTACAGAACTGTTTCTAACACGAATGTACATCACTAAACTATAGTCGTTTACGACATTTTTTAGGTCATGTAGACAGACATCGCCACGATCCTACGATCATGAAAAATTTTTGCTACATTTACAAGCACACTCTTCTTCCAAGGATAAAATCATAAATGATTGTAAGATATTCAAAGTTTTCTACCTTATTACAAAGGCAGCCACTTAAAATGACTTATTTTACTCCTGTAAAATAAAATGGTTAGCTAAATAGCACTATTTTACTACTAAACGAAAAATAAGCATTTCAAAAACAAAAATATAATATTCAAGGAGTTTTCCCCTCCAAAATAAGAATAATTCAGTAATAAAAAGATAAAATAAAGTTCTGATACCATCTTAACACTTCAGAGAAAGCTACTTATTTAAAATATGTGGTTTCTTAGTAAGCTAATTATACAAGTTCATTTTATTTTGGAAAATAAAAAAACTTCCCTTCTAGCGAAGCAACCTCGGTCCCTTCGGTCCCTTCTAGCGAAGCAACCCTTCGGAGGAAAAGATTCAAAATAAAGTATTTTAAAAACACTCTTTTAATTTAATGTTAGAGTGATTTAATTGTATAAATTAGTTTAATTTAAAAGTAATAGAACAGAACTACAGTATCCCCGTGAGGTATTGTACAAAAATAATTAACAAAAAATGTCAACAATGTTTTCTCAACTAATTCATTCACCTCTAGAACAATTTGAAGTAACAAGTCTAATTGCTCTAAATATGCCTATTCTAGGTTATATTAATCTTTCTCTAACAAATCTAGGGCTATATACAATTATTGCAGTATATCTAGCACTAGGACTACACTTTGTAGCTAATAATAACAAACAACTAATTCCTAGTCGATGGAGTATTGCACTAGAAAGTAGTTATGCATCACTACATGGACTAGTGAAAGCTCAAATCGGGGCTGCTAGCGAAATGTATCTACCATTTATCTATTCTCTATTCTTCTTTATTCTATTTGCTAACCTAAGTGGAAATATTCCTTATGGATTTACTGTAGCAACTTCTATTGTAGTTAGTCTAGGTCTAAGTGTTACTATCTTCATTGGTGTTACAATTCTAGGTCTACAACTACATAAAGTGCATTTCTTCTCATTCTTTGTACCTTCAGGAACACCTCTAGCACTAGTACCACTACTAGCACCAATTGAACTAATTTCATATCTAGCTCGATCAGTTTCTCTAGGAGTCCGACTATTTGCAAATATGGTAAGTGGTCACACTCTACTTAAAATTCTATCTGGATTTCTATACCCAATGTTCACATCTAGTTTTATCGTAGCTGTTGTTACACTAATTCCATTCTCAGTATTTGTAGGGCTTATTGGTCTTGAAATCGCTGTATCATTTATTCAAAGTTATGTATTCTGTATTCTTACAGCTTCATACCTTAAAGATGCAATTGATCTTCACTAGATGCATATCCCCCCCCTTCTTTCTATGGGGTTTACATGCTTTTTCATTTATCTGCCGACCGTTTTTAGACGAAACGTATATGATAAAATATTTGATTATACATATCCTATATAGACTATCTGTATATTATTTATAATATATAAGTAATTTATGTTTCTTTGAATTTATAATTCAATGATAAGTTCGATCTTTTATTTGGTAATTCAGCAGAAATCAGTGGTGGGGGGAATAAAATAGTCATATTATGTATTATTATTATCCCTCCTATTTTACTTAGTAAGCAGTTTTATTTGCGGTTAGTAATCATAAATTAGACTATGAGTATAGAATAAGGAATGATACCATTAGAGCAAATAGTCCTGTAGCTTCACTTAGAGCAAATCCTAGGATTGCATAAGTAAATAGTTGTCCTCGTAGACTAGGGTTTCGTGAAACTCCTTGGATTAGAGCAGAGAATACGTTCCCAACTCCGATCCCAGCTCCGATTAGTCCTAGAGCAGCGATTCCAGCACCGATAAATTTAGCAGCAGCAAGCATGATAGTTATAGATTGGTATACGTTAGTGTGCTACAATATTGCCGAAGGCGGATATAGAAATAAATAAAGTGCTTTACATTAACTAGTAAACAAAGGCTGAATATCTTTTTTAATTTATATATATTCCCATTAGATTATTAGAAAATAATCCAATAATAGAATTGTTATGTCTACATATAAAGATGTTTCCAGTACCTATATTAAAAATAGATTTATAATTGATCTATATGCATAAAATTATAAGAAATTGAATTCCCTTCGGCGGTCTTTGCTACGCTAGAAAGGGAGTAAATATACTTTTTGTTTTCTACCTCTTGCTTCTAGCGAAGCAAGAGAAGGGATAAAATGAATCAAACATTTTACTTGAGAAGCCTTTGAAGAGGAGTTGATGATAGAACCATGCAGTTAAATAAATATTCATTTATTTAACCTATATTTAAAATATTCTTTATATAGGACTATAAGTGTCTTGATTCTAAAGGTTATGGCCTTGCTATGTGTTTTATAGACGGTAATATATTGATATAATTTATAGTAACAAGAACAGCGAGAGTCGAACTCGCATAAATGATTTTGGAGATCAACGTACTACCATTATACTATGTTCTTTTAGTTAACTTAGAATCAAGAGGCTTCTTAGTATATATATATATTATAGTATATTATAATATACTATAGCTTTATATAGAATTTAATTACTATACGAAACTACACAATTTCATTATAGCTACTAGATAAGAAGCGAAATAATATTTCTGCGGAGAGTAGTAGTTAATAAAGAACTGAACGAATCTAGAATTATCTGATATGATAGTTATAAAAGAATGTTCATTGTCCACTATCTTGTGCATCTGAAGTGGTGCAGCTTTCCCTGGATGGACAGAATCACTTGTTTCTATAAAAGAGTCAAGAGGGAATTGAACCCTTAATGAAAGAATTTGCAATTCTCCAACAGAAGCCATCTATAACTTGACTCTTATTTATAAAGATAGGGGGAGAATATTTATAATTTTTTGAGAAAATAGTAATTAGTTTTTCTTAATTATTTGATTTTCTCATACTTAGAGTAATTGGTCCTACCATAGCTAGTAGTAGAATAAAACTAGTTAGTAGAAGCCATAGAGCACCATATGTATAAAGGTTTTGTCCAATAGATTGAATTTGTAGGAAATTAGCAAAGTAAGTATCTGCTGACATAGGGTTAAAAGCTTGATGAATATCAAGATATGAATCTCTTGATGCTTCAGATTCAGATCCCAGGATAAAGGAATTCATCCAGTTTAGGAATCCAAGTTGAATATCTCTTGAAGCACTTCCTGATGGAATTACAGAAGATAGTCCTGCATCTCCTCTAAGATTAAATGAAGAAGATGGAGTACCTTTGAAACTTGATGGTAGAATCGAAATTAGTTCAATAAGGAACAGAGATCCTACAATAGCACCTAGAGGAAGATTTTGTGTATATTCACTACCTACTGCACTAAGTTCTGCTAGTTGTAGGTTAAGCATCATAACTACAAAAAGAAATAGTACTGCAATTGCTCCTGACATATACAATAAGATAAGAAATACCGATAAAACCTACTCCAAGAAGTACTAGATAACCTGCAACATTTACAAAAACAGAAATTAGAAATAGTACAGAAATTACAGGGTTTTTTCTTGTAATTACAAGAATACCACTAAGGATAGCTCCAAGAGCTAGAAAATCTAGTAGAAAGTTGTTCATGATATAGTTAAATTTTAAGAATGCACTAATGGTGCAATGGTTGCTGACAAAGCTAGCCACCCGGTGCATTTACTCATTTCTATTTTGTTAGTCCATTTTTTACATCTTCCTTTCGGAGCAAGATACCATTTCTTGTAGTATCTGCTAATGAAGATAACAAAATGAGAATGAATTGCTGAAGATAGACTTAAATTATCGATTACGAATTCTATGATAACTACACGTCTAGTAATAAAAACGAATCTTTTATCAATAAATAGTTTTCTTCAGAATATGCCCTCTACAATAGAATAAAGTAATTGAGCTAGAATCGAGAATCCCCATGAATCAAATAAGATAAAAGGAGATCTTTGTAAAGCTAAACATTTACTTTATATTGCCAAAAAAATCTTATTCTAATAAATAACCGCTTCTAGCGGAGCAAAAAACAAGTGAAAAAATAGAAATAGAATTAGGGCTCTTTATTAATTATTTTTATTAAAAAAGTCCAGAATAATCTGGATCTTCCTATACATACCTAATCCTTAAGGGTTCCATTAGTCAAAATCGGATATTTTATTTATATAGTAAGAATTGAATAAAATTTCTACTGCGCCTACATTATTTTTTGTTACTTTAAGATCCTGAAAAATGAATCTAGGATGAGTTGAATCGAACAACTATTCGTACATCCAAAATATACTGTCTTTCCGTTAGACGACATCCTAAACTATTATTTTATGCTATGCTCAATAATCTATTGCTTATTTTATTAATTCTTTTATACTAGCGGAGCAAAAAACCATTCTCTACTATGGGGGGAAAAGATCTTAATCCGTTCTCAGCTTTAGCAAGAGAAATACAACTCAAATATATGAATGCCGACTACTAGAATCGAACTAGTGTCAAGTAATTACAAGTTACCTATTCTACCACTGAACTAAGTCGACTTATGGATTTCTGACCGAAGGGCCGTCATTTATTGGCGGAGAAGCAATAAAAATACTTGATCTTTAGGCGAATCGAACGCCTACTCACTCGGATGAAGACCGAGGGTTTTACCATTAAACTAAAAGACCGCAATAAATGATTTCTTTTTCTCCGAAGGGTTGCCGAAGGAGTTATTAAAAAATTGGGGGAAAAAGAATTTATCCCTAGCGAAGCAAGAAGCAGGCAACAAATCAATTACTTATTTTATCAATGATTAGTAAAAATAAAATTCTCCAAATTATTTGAGCGCATTCCAGGAATCGAACACTGGTCCTGCAAATCATGAGTTTGCAATGCAACCTCTACACTAAAGCGCTTTTTCTCCGAAGGGCAATAAAAAAGAATCTAATTCAGTCTTTACCTACTTTCCCTTCTTGCTTTGCTAGGGCTAGAAGGAAAAAGAATTGATTAGCAATAAATCAAACCTTCTATGCCTATATTCATTGACTTAGCTATTGAATTTTTATGAACTTTAAAATAATGTTAATGAAACCCTTCGGAGAATACCCCATGGACACTCCTTCTAGCCCCTTTTAGCGAAGCAACCCTTCTAGCCCCTTCGGAGAAAATCAATAAAAGGGGGAAGATTTATACTGTTTTATTAGCTATAAATAAGTGTTGAAGCAGAAGCATGAACTTGATCTAGGACAATATTAGGGAATACACCAAAGACCACAGCAACAATTAGTAGAGGGATTAGTACCATAAATTCTCGTCGTGAAATATCTGTTGTATAATTTAGATAATAACTCCATCCACCAAAAGCAATACGGTTATATAGCCAAATACTGTAAGCAGCACTTAGTACAATTCCTGTACTTCCTAGAATTGCAAAGATAGGATTTCGTAGGAACGCTCCTGTTAGACATAGCATTTCACCTGCCCAGTTTGCACTTAGAGGTACAGCAGCATTAAAGATTGTAAATACAAAGAATAGTAGAGAAAATACGGGCATATATGCAGTAACACCTCGGTAATAACGAATTACACGTGTATGGTATCGATCATAAAGAACACCACCTACTAGAATAAATAGTGCTGGTGATACAACTCCATGAGCAATACCTAGTAGAATAGCACCTTCAATACCTTGAATTGTATTAGAAAATAGTCCTAGTACTACTACTGCCATATGTCCAATAGAAGAATAAGCAACTAGTGCTTTAAAATCAGTTTGTCGTAGTGTAGCTAGTGAAGCATAAATTAGAGTCACTACTGCAATTGTTTGTACTAGAGGTGAGAAGTAGGCTGTAGCATCAGGTAGAAATTGAATTAGAATTCGCATGTAACCATAAGTAGCTAGTTTAAGAATTAGACCAGCTAGAATTACACTTCCAGCTAGAGGTGCTTCAGCATGAGCACGAGGTAGCCATACGTGAAATGGTAGTAGTGGAGTTTTAATAGCCATACTAATAAAAATAGCTAGCCAAAGTAGTTTTTGTGAATCTAGAGTAATTTCATTACTTAGAAGTGATACCACTTGGAAATCAGTAGATCCAATATTATAGAAAATTACAAGAAACGCCAGTAGCATAAATAGTGATCCAAATAGTGTATATAGAAATAGTAGAAATGCAGCTCGAATTCGACTTGCATCTTTTGTACCACCCCAAATACCTACAATAAGGAATAGAGGGATAAGAACACTTTCAAAAAATACATAAAATAGAAGAAGATCACATACTGTAAATACAGCTACTAGTAGTGTTTCTAGTAGTAGAAATGCAATTAGAAATGATTTTAGATTATGTTTAATATTATCCCAATTACTTAGGATACAAATAGGTGTAATAAATGTTGTAAGAAGTACAAAGTAAAGAGAAATACCATCAATACCTAGTTTCAGGTTTGAAAATACAGCTGGAGAAGAAACAAAAAAGTTTGCTTCAGTAAATTCTTGTGTAAATTGATATTCACTCGAACTTGAATCAAATTCTGACCATAGAACCATAGAAACAAGAAAATTTAGCATGGATGCTGCCAGTGCAACTTGTTTCATTTTTCTATCCGATTGAATTGAGTTTTCTCCGAAGGAACCACCACCCATAGGTACTAGTGTTAGAATACCAAGAAGTGGAATAATTAGTAGAAGCGTAATCATTGTAGTATATATGTTATTTTATATAAAGCTTTTTTCTTAAAGAAAGAGGAGTAAAAATATTTTTATAGAATTCTTCATGATCTTATTTATTCTCAAAGAAGAAAGTAAAAAAGAAAAAGAAAAAGAATAGGGCTCCGAAGCTAGAGATTTTTCTTATCAAATCGAATCCTATCTTTTCTTGCTACGTCCAAGGAGAAAATTGCGGAGTAGCAGAAAAATATACTAAAAAAGTGATTTTTTTAGTATAGATAGTATTATGTCTTATAGACTTTCAGTATAGATATTTATTAGTGCTCTTTTGATTTTTACGTAGCATAAAAATATTTTTATATAGAACTATACGTTAATACTACCTGCAAAAATTCAGTTCTTAAGATAAGAACTGGATTTATAGTGTGAATATAAGAATTAAGGTTAAGTAACGTAAATAAAAAGAAGAGGGGGTATTAATATATTTAATATATACTAATCATTACTTATAATAAATAAAAATGTAAGTATTTCACCTGATTTATTCTTAACGTTTGCATAATAAACAAAAAATTTTTAGGAGAGAAAGTCAATTACAACCTTTATTTTATGTCTATTAAAAATAATATATTCACATATAATAATAATGCTTATTGTAAATTTGAGGAAGAGAGCAGAATAAAATATTTTGTAATGAAATACTTATATAAATCTATACAAAACAAAAATATTCCTTGGGGGGGTTATTATATAGTAGTAGTATATACTACTATAGTAGTATATACTACTATAGTAGTATTATATAATGCTTTAACATCTATTTTTCTCTTTGAGAGTGTCGCTACTGTTGATAGAATCATTTGATCCTTTAGAAGGAGCACCTGCTCTATTATTTGTAAAGTAAAGGGCTCCAGAACCCATTTCATATACAAATCCTACAGTTAGGACAATAAAGAACAGAATCATAATCCAAAATCCATATGTTCCTACTTGATAGAGAGTAACAGCAATAGGATAAGTTAGTAGAATTTCCAGATCAAAAACTAGGAATAGAATACCTACTAGATAAAATGAAATTGAAAAAGGATTACGAGTTTGTCCATATACGGGACTAAATCCACATTCATATGGTGTTACTTTTTCAGAATCTGGCCGATGAACAGCTAGAAGAAGATTAGCAAATAGTAGAATAACTACTAGAATTGGAATAAAAATTAGAAATAGTGTAATTGTGTTCATTAGTAGTAAAATAGTGATAGGGCCAGAAGGTGACAGCTATTTAGTAGGATAGATGGTTGTAGAACAAATAGAGTAATAACCATTGTAAGTGTTGCAATAAGCATACTATGAACATTTGTAATTGATTGAGTAGAGGCAAAGCCTTCGTCTTGTAGAGGTGTAGTTGTATTAAAGGTATTTTCTTGATCATCTTTATTTGTTAGTTTTTCGAAGTACATTACTTTAATAATTTTAAGATAGTAAGAAGCACTAATAACACTTACTAGAATAGCTACAATAGAAAGAAAATAATATCCAGCATGTGTTGAGGAATAAAGAACCATTTGTTTAGCAAAGAATCCAATAAGTGGAGGAATTCCTGCCATTGAAAATAGACAAAGTGCTAGACTAATAGCTAGAAGTGGGTTTTGTTTGAATTGACCTTTTAGATCATCAATAAATTGAATATCTCTCGTCGAAGGAGAAATATTACTTCCTTTTCCTCCTCGGCTCCGAAGGGTTCCATTAAGAATTCTTCCGTGAATCATATATCCAAATGCTAGTAGAATAAGGAATGTGTTTACATTTGTTAGACTATATTGAAGAATATAAAATAGGAAAGATTCAATAGATTCTTGAGTATTAATTGCTAGAGCAAGTAGAAGAAATCCTACGTGACTAATTGTTGAGAAAGCTAGTAGACGTTTAATACGATATTGAGATAGACCTACTACAGTTCCTACTACTAGAGATAGTAGAGAAGTTACTAGAAGAAGATTTTTCCATACATTGATTGATCCATCCGATCCATCAGTAGATAGCCAAGAATGAATAATAGATAGTGACTCTACGCTACCTTCTAGTCCTGTTTGTAGTTCTAGTAGAAAAATAAAAATAGAGATTTTAGGCATAGTACTTAGCCATGAAGTTACTACTGTTGGTGTTCCATCATAAACATCAGGTGCTCAGTTGTGAAGAGGAGCCGCTGCTACTTTAAATAGAAAACCTACTCCAATTAGCACTAGACCTAGTACTACAGGAAGTGTACTTGTATCACCTGATGATGAAGTTACTGCAGTTAGTGTATAAATTCTTTCGAATTGTGTAAGACCTGTATAACTATAGATTAGTGCTGTACCTAGCAGAATAAGTGCTGAAGATAGACCCCCTAGAAGGAAATACTTAAGTCCAGCTGCAGTTGATGATTCTGATTCTCGGTAGAGAGTAGCTAGAATATATACTGCAAAACTTTGTAGTTCAATAGAAAGATACATAGATACTAGATCTGAACTTGATACTAGAAAAGAAGCACCAATAGTAGTGAATAGAATCATTAGAGAATATTCACTTACAGTAGGTACCATCGTTGAACTTGGTTCGTTTTGATTTGAAGCCCTACTTGAATTGAAAACTACTCCGAAGGGGCCAAAACTAAGTTTATTTTGAGTAAATGGTGCCCAACCTAGAAGAATAAGAGCACCTACAAATAGTAGAAATGACT
>JAINUT010000354.1:0-15384 GCA_020205555.1 Panax stipuleanatus
TCATTTAAGGAGACCTTCTAATTGTTTCATAGGTTCTCTCAAATTGTCAAAGAATGAGGTTGTTACGAGTCTTATTTCTTCATTCTAGTTTGGTTGGCAACAAAAGGAGCAATCCTATTACTATCGCGTTTAAAATGATGCGCACATCTCCCAAAAGTCTTCATTTAGGGAGATATTTTTATTGTTTCATTGGTTCTCTCAATTTGTCAAAGAAAGAGGTGATTAGGATTCCTATTAGTTCGTTCTAGTTTGATTAGCATCAAATGATTAATCACATGACTATCGCGTTCAAAACGAAGCGTACATCTCACATAAGTCTTCATTTAGGGAGAGCTTCTAATTGTTTCATTGGTTCTCTCCAATTGTCAAAGAATGAGGTGATTACGAGTCCTATTTCTCCGTTCTAGTTAGATTGGAATCAAAAGGAGCAATCTCATGACTATCGCGTTCAAAACGATGCGTACATCTCACACAAGTCTTCTTTTAGGAAGACCTTCTAATTGTTTCATTGGTTCTCTAAAATTGTCACAGAAAGAGGTGATTATGAGTCCTATTTGTTCGTTCTAGTTTGATTAGCATCAAAAAGAGCAATCCCAGGACTATCACGTTGAAAACGATGCGTACACCTCACACAATTCTCTTTTATGCAGACCTTTTAATTGTTTCATTGGTTCTCTAAAATTTTCGAAGAAAGAGGTGATTAGTAGTCCTATTACTTCGTTCTAGTTTGATTAGCATCAAAAGGAGCAATCCTATGGCAATCGCGTTCAAAACGATGCGTACATCTCTCACAAGTCTTTATGTTGGAAGACCTTATTTTTTTTCTTTGGTTGTCTCAAATTGTCAAAGAAATAGGATATTATGTGTCTTATTTCTTCGTTTTAGTTTTATTAGCAACAAAACAAACAATCTCATGACTATCACGTTCAAAACGATGCGCAAATCTCAAACAAGTATTCATTTAGGGAGACATTTTTGTTCTTTCATTGGTTCTGTCAAATTGTCAAAGAAATGGGTGATTAGGAGTTCTATTACTTTTTTCTTTTTTGATTAACATCAAAAGGAGCATTTCTATGATTATCATATTCAAAACGATGCGTACAACAACTCACACAAGTCTTCATTTAGGGAGACCTTCTAATTTTTTCATAGGTTTTCTCAAATTGTCAAAAAATAAGGGGATTACGAGTCCTACTACTTCGTTCAAGTTAGATAGGCATCAAAAGGAGCAATCCAACGACTATCGCGTTCGAAACGATGCGTACATCTCACACAGGACTTCATTTAGGGAGACCTTCTTATTGTTTCATTGGTTTTCTAAAATTGTCAAAGAAATAGGTGATTAGGAATCCTATTAGTTCGTTCTAGTTTGATTAGATTGAAAAGGAGTAGTTCCATGGCTATCACTTTCAAAACGATACGTACTCTCACACAAGTCTTCATGTAGGAAGACCTTCTTATTGTTTCATTGGTTGTCATAAATTGTCGAAGAAAGTTTCCTATTTGGTCGTTCTAGATTTATTTGCATTAACAGTAGCAATGCCATAACTATCCAGTTTAAAATGATGCGTATATCTCACACAAGTATTCATATAGGAATACATTTTTATTGTTTCATTGGATCTGTTAATTGTTGAAGAAAAAGGTGATTAAGAGTCCTATTACTTCATTCAAGTTTGATTAGCATCAAAAGGAGCAATCACATGACTATCACAGTAAAAACGATGCGTACATCACATAAGTCTTCATTTAAGGAGACCTTCTAATTGTTTCATAGGTTCTCTTCAAATTGTCAAAGAATGAGGTGGTTACGAGTCCTATTTCTTCGTTCTAGTTTGATTGGCATACCAAAGGAGCAATTTCATTCCTATCGCGTTCAAAATGATGCGCACATTCACACAAGTCTGCATTTAGGAAGATATTTTTATTGGTTTCATTGGTTCTCTAAATTTGTCAAAGAAAGGTTTATTAGGATTCCTATTAGTTCGTTCTAGTTTGAATAGCATCAAAAGGATTAATCACATGACTATCGCGTTCAAAAACGATGCGTACATTTCACATAAGGTCTTCACTTAGGGAGAGCTTCTAATTGTTTCATTGGTTCTCTCCAATTTTCAAATAATAAGGTGATTACGAGTCCTATTTCTCCGTTTTAGTTAGATTGGAATCAAAAGGAGCCATCTCATGACTATCGCATTCAAATCGATGCTTACATGTCACACAAGTCTTCTTTTGGGAAGACCTTCTAATTTTTTTCATTGGTTGTCTCAAATTGTCAAAGAAATAGGAGATTAGGAGTCTTATTCTCTTCGTTTTTGTTTTATTGGCAACAAAACGAGCAATCTCATGATATCACGTTCAAAACGATGCGCAAATCTCAAACAAGTCTTCATTTAGGGAGACATTTTTGTTGTTTCATTGGTTCTGTGAAATTGTCAAACAAAGGGGTGATAAGGAGTTCTATTACTTCATTCTTGTTTGATTAGCATCAAAAGGAGCAATTCTTGGTTCTCTAAATTTAGGGAGCAATTCTTAGTTCGTTCTAGTTTGATTAGCATCAAAAGGATTAATCACATGACTATCGCGTTCAAAACGATGCGTACATCTCACATAATTCTTCATTTTTTTGCTAAATTTAGACGGTATTAAAAAGAAGAAGTTACAAAAAAAACACATGAGGAACCCCAATCAGAATATTGCATAGACATCATAGGACATGCCCTATGATGTCATGACTATAGAAGATAACAAGGCAACCACCCAACAAATAGAAAAACAACTTAGGCCAAACAAGCCACAATAAAAAAGAGCAAAAGCCCAAAGGCCAGCAACCAAAAGGCAGTAAACAACAAAAGCTCTAGAAGCTAGCAAATGTCATAACACCAAATAAACAGAAGCAGAAAAGAAGCAGAAAGGTGCAAAGCATTAGCATGATATGTGCAGCAGCTTGCATTCAACCAGACAAAAGCAGCCCCAAACAAACTGCAACAGTAAGCACAATGACTGCATTAAGAGAGCAAACAAGAGAGCAAACACAGCAGCATCCCTATAGCAGCATCCCTATATCAGCAACATGGAAACAAGAAGAAGACAAACAAAGCAGCAGTAGGCACAAACAACAGCAGTCAGCAGCAAGTTGCAACAGCAAACGTGCAGATGACAAGCAGAAGCAGACAGGGAGCAGACCAAACCAAAACCAGCTGCACTGAAGAGCAGCAGAAAGCAGCAACAACAAAGAAGCAGCAGCACGAAAGTGGCGGCAAAGAGAAAGCATGGTGAGAAGGTGGCAGCAACAAAAAGCCCAAACCAGCAGAAACACCCCAAAGGCAAACTACAACAGCAGCAGCCCTCCATATCAGGTAAGACCATATTTCATTGACAAAACTAGATAGCAAAAGCTAAACCACAACCAGTCTGCACACAGTCAAACCCAGCAGCAAACCCAGTTCCAAACCAGCAAAGAAGGAAAAAAGAGTGGACCAGCAGCTGCCCCAGCTATAAAGGCCCAAAAAGAAAAAGAAACAGTTCCACTCCCCCCCCCCCCACATGAGGCTGGCCTAATCCAAGAAAGGCAGAAAAAACCATAACCTGCAGGAAGTCAGGCCTATAGTCCAAACAGATGACATGAGACCACCTAACAATCATGACAATCCTAACCATTATTATCCTAATCCTAAGCGACGATAGCATAATTTATCTTGAACACGCTTAAATCGAATGTTAATATGCAAACTGCACTGAACAATATTTATAATATCATGAACGAGAGTCCGAACAGGAATTGATTTGTTAGAATACAGCCGAGCATTACGCTCATTCCACAGTTTGTAAACAACAGCCCCAAACCCAAGCTGAATAAGGCTATGGTGAAATTGAGGCCGAGTGTAATTAATAAAGTATTCAGTAATCGAACCCCAGCTCCTACTACTACCTCTCCAACCACAACGTCTCAAGATAAAAATAAGGACACGAAAACGTAGTTACAGTGAAAGAACAAGTGATCAAAAGTTTCTTGGTCATTGTGGCATAGCACACAAATGGGATTACCCGGTAATCCAAAGCTAGCAAGTCTATCCAGAGTGCGCAACCCATTATGAAAGGCCAATCAGAGATTAAATGAGAAACGAGGAGTAAGAAACATATGCCACACTACTTCACCCCACGGAACATCAGAACCAGCTTTCTTATCGAGCTCTAAATAGTGGCAGCCTTAACCTTATTAGCTTTAGTGTCTTCCCAAAAAATCTGATCCGGAGAATTGGAATCACAATGCTTATTATAGTCAAACCCCTCCATGAAGTCAATGATATCGTTATGGTTGGAAGAGGGAAAAGACCAAGCAGAGTTATTGATAATAAGGCTAACAAAGGCAGAAGGCCCAAGGCCCGAGTTGATCACCAAAGAAGAATGAATAGAGCTGGCTAACGAAGACTCACTAAGCCAAGGATCAAACCAAAGGCTAGTATCCTTCCCATCTCCAATTATGAATCTGATGTGCGTAGCAGCTAAAGGTCTTAACTGAAGCACCTTCCTCCAAATTCAAGAGCAGCCGCCAGGGATAGGCATACACCAAAAGAGTTGGGATTTCAATTAGACTGGACCCCACGAAGCCCAAAGGGAGCTGTGATTGGGATTAACCACCCTCCAAGGTGCATATAAATCAAAGCTTTATTCGAATCCTCAAGCTGTTTGATAGCAAGGCCCCCTTCAAAAAAACAAAGAGCAATTTTACTCAAGCAACCTTTGCACCAATACTTAAGGAGGGAAGGACCCTTCCAGAGAACCTACTCATAATGGACCTGAGGTTTTTGAGCACAGCAGCAAGAAGGATAAGAAAGAGGACCAATAGGATGGATTGGAGAAAATAAAGATTTAATCAAAAGCAGCCTCCCCTGCATAAGAAATGAATTTAATTGGTCAAGAGGAAATTCTGGCATTAATCTTTTCAATATGAGGATGGAAATCAGCAAGACTAAGCTTAGAATGTTTCATAGGTTCTCTCAAATTGTCACACAAGACTTCATTTAGGGAGACCTTCTTATTGTTTCATTGGTTCTTTACAATTGTCAAAGAAATAGATGATTAGGAATCCTACTAGTTCGTTCTAGTTTGAGAAATCAAAAGGCGTAAATTCCATGGCTATCGCTTTTAAAACGTTGCGTATATCTCACACCAGTGTTCATGTAGGTAGACCTTCTAATTATTTCATTGGTTGTCACAAATTGTCAGAGAAAGTTAAGAGTCCTATTTCTTCATTTTAGATATATTTGCATTAAAAGTGGCTATGCCATAACTATCACGTTCAAAATGACACGTACATCTCACACAAGTCTTCATTTAGGGAGACATTGTTATTGTTTCATTGGTTTTGTCAAATTGTCAAAGAAGGGGGTGATTAGGAGTTCTATTACTTCGTTCTAGTTTTATTAGCATCAAAAGAAGCAATCATATGATTATCACGTTCAAAATGATGCGTACAACAACTCACACAAGTTTTACATTTAGGGAGACCTTCTAATTGTTTCATAGGTTTTCTCAAATTGTAAAAGAATGAGGTGATCACGAGTCCTATTACTTCGTTCAAGTTAGATTAGCATCAAAAGGAGCAATCCCATAACTATCGTATTCAAAACGATACGTACAACTCGCACACAACTTCATTTAAGGAGACCTTCTTATTGTTTCTTTGATTCTTACAAATCTTTAAAGAAATGGGTTGATTATGAATCCTATTAGTTCGTTTTAGTTTTATTAGCATCAAAAGGATAAATTCCATGGCTATCTCTTTTAAAAAGATGCATACATCTCACACAATTTTTCATGTAGGTAGACCTTCTTATTGTTTCATTAGTTGTCTTAAATTGTCAAAGAAAGTTAAGAGTCCTATTTCTTCGTTCTAGATTTATTTGCATTAAAAGGAGCAATGCCATAACTATCACGTTTAAAATGATGCGTACATCTCGTAAAAGTCTTCATTTAGGGAGATATTTTATTGTTTCATTGGATCTGTTAAATTGTTAAAGAAAGAGGTGATTAAGAGTTCTATTACTTTGTTCTAGTTTGAGTAGCATCAAAAGGAGCAATCACATGACTATCACGTTCAAAACGATGCGTACATCTCACACAAATCTTCATTAAGGAGACCTTCTAATTGTTTCATAGGTTCTCTCAAATTGTCAAAGAATGAGGTGGTTTCTAGTTTTGATTAGCATCAAAAGGAGTAATCCCGTGACTATCGCGTTCAAAACGATGTGTACATCTCACATAAATCTTCATTTAGGGAGAGCTTCTAATTGTTTCATTGGTTCTCTCCAATTGTTAAAAATGAGGTGATTACGAGTCTTATTTCTCCGTTCTAGCAAGATTTGTATCAAAAGGAGAAATCCCATGACTATCGCGTTTAAAACGATATGTGCATCTCACACAAGTCTTCTTTTAGGGAGACCTTCTAATTATTTCATTTGTTCTCTAAAATTGTCAAAGAAAGAGGTGATAAGGAGTCCTATAAGTTCGTTCAAGTTTGATTAGCATCAAAAGGAGCAATCCCATGACTATCACCTTAAAAACGATGCGTACATCTCAAACAAATCTTCTTTTACGGAGATCTTCTAATTGTTTCATTAGTTCTCTAAAATTATCGAAGAAAGAGTGATTAGGAGTCCTTTTACTTCATTCTAGTTTGATTAGCATCAAAAAGAGTAATCCCATGGCAATCACGTTCAAAACAATGCGTACAACTCCCACAAGTCTTCATGTTGGAAGACCTTCTTATTTTTTTTATTATTTGTCTCAAATTGTCAAAGAAATAGGATATTAGGAGTCCTATTTCTTCGTTTTTGTTTTATTGGCATCAAAACGAGTAATCTCCTGACTATCACGTTCAAATGATTCAAAAACCTCAAACAAGTCTTCATTTAGAGAGACATTTTATTGTTTCATTGGTTCTGTCAAATTGTCAATGAAATGGTGATTAGGAGTTTTATTACTTCGTTCTAGTTTGATTGGCATCAACAGAAGCAATCCTATGATTATCACGTTCAAAACGATGCGTACATCTCACACAATTCTTCATTTAGAGAGACCTTCTAATTATTACATAGGTTCTCTCAAATTATAAAAGAATGAGGTGATTACGAGTCCTATTACATCGTTGAAGTTTGATTGGCATCAAAAGGAGCAATCCCATGACTATTACATTCGAAACGATACGTACATCTCACACAAGACTTCATTTAGGGAGACCTTCTTATTGTTTCGTTGGTTCCCTAAAATTGTCAAAGAAATAGGTGATTAGGAATCCTATTAGTTCGTTCTTGTTTGATTAGCATCTAACAGAGTAATTACATGGCTATCGTGTGACGCCCCAAATCCAAGTTCCTTCGAAATCTCGGATTCGGTGCAGTCACGATACTATTATCGCCAAATTATTATATCTTTTATTCATTTACTAAAAGAATGCATCTTTACTTATTACAATTTAGAATATAAATTCTATTTATATCCAAGATCTCATCTTTACATCATGTTCGATGTTACTAAAATGCGGAATAATTTAAACTTTTCAATATCCTTTGAATAAAAATCTTTTTATTGATTCCATAACTTTGCTACCAATTACAAATCTGAATCAACTATATATATGATTCCTTCTTATCTGAGTTATCGTATAAACATTTACAACTCAACTCGATATCCTCTATGTATTAATTAATACATTCTTACAATACAACAAGTATTAAACAGTGTAAGCAACTATCGAGTACATCATCTAGAATCTAAACATGGTCCAGACAATAATCTAAGTAGTATTCTTCAATGCGATACTATCTATCTTTATCAATCAAGAAGCACGAAATTTTTACCGTGAATCCTTAACCTGCAAAAGTGGTTATTTGCAGAGTGAGCTCGACAGCTCAGCAATTCTAACAGTCCTCATGCATCACATAGCATATAACATCATACTCAGTTCATGCATTTATAAACAGTTTATATTTACTACGCATGTTACTTTTCACATAAAAAGTATATCATCAAGGATCAACTTTTAATCTCATTTATATCTCATATACAGTTCATATATAAGTTCACATTATCACAGCATAATATACTTCAACTAACAGTTATTGAATTCATATATCAAATAGGAACTGAAAGACTTGCCTGATTCGTAGTTTAACAACTACGACTTAATGCTTAAGATATTTGCGCTTCGTGTAACCCTACACAGTTAATATTACCATAGAGATCACACTCATCAGTTATATGTATCCACACATCTCAATGTAATAATAATGTACATTGTTGTCTAACTTGGTTCTTAGAACCTTCGTTTCACTTTTCTTATCGTGTTCTTTAGAATAACTATGTAAGTATTGTATACTTTAACCATACGTACTTACTAATATTCTTCATAGACACATACCTGTCTACCACTAATCTATTTACATATAGCTAGTGTAATCCATCTTTTGAGTTAATCATTCTCATATATCATTACTAACACATAAGGACCATATCAAAGCAATATACTCTATTAATTGTCGAAATCGAATTCAAGTATTAGCCACAAGGTCCTACATAGTATGTATACACATTAAAGGATACTTTCATGCTCGTTTAAACCTTTTCACGTTCATTTACATGATATAGGTTCTAAGTTAATACCCGTTAAAAACTTAAGTCCATTCAAGGCTATAAAGTTATAAAGGTCTAGCATGCTCTCTTTTAACACATAAGGTAATCATATAACCTATGTTAGGGCATGCTCATGAAAACATGCTTCGTTTATCACTTTAAAACATGCTTGAACTCATGCTTGGTTAGTTGTCCAATATATCCAATCACATACGAATCATATTTAGAGACGTAATAAACACAAACATGGCATCTTAATCTTTAGAATCTAGCTACTCATCCTTAATGCAACTTGATTTGAAAACATATTCAAGTTCGCCTTTGAAATCATTTTAAACTTGAACGATTACAATTCGACACATACAAGACAACTTTAAAGTTTCTTATCATTTGTAGTTAAAGTATGCTTAACATCTTCACAAGATCAGAATGTCACGTCTCACGTATGTGTCAACGTTCATATTTAAAACTATAAGTTTTATTTAAAACTATAAGTTTTTTCTTTAAAACACACGCTTTCCATTTCATGATATACATTATAACATTGTTAAAATCATGCATGTTGTATCAAAGTTTACATGTTGTTTATGTTCACATGTTTGCTCTAAGTGGTAACAACCAAGCTAGAAGAAACAGACTGCAACAGAAAACAAGATTCCAGAATCTGGAACCGGCGCAGCTCCCCAGTTCAAAACTGGTGCAGCTGCGCAGGGCCTTGGCCAACTTAACGTCTGGTACCGGCGCAGCTGCGCCGCTGGCCAGTATAAAACTGGCGCAGCTGCGCAGGTGGCTGGCCAGAAATAGAGCAGCCTTCTGCGGCAATTCTACAGACCCATCTCAGAAATTTCCTACGAAATTCATTCCAAACAAGCTACTAGCCATACTAACTATATATCAGCCCACATATCAACTAACAAACAATTCTTGATCACATTATCATGAATTTCATACTAAATTCAAGAATTAGAAATCTTAGAAATTGCAGAAAACATGAATTGAAGAACATGAGGTGTTATACCTCTGCTAATGCGTATCAAGCTTGCTGAAATCTTCAACTCAAAATGTTGCTATATTACTAATGCATTCTTACTTTAATATGCTCTCAATATCACTTAAGCAAAAATCTCAGCAATGAATTATAGAAGAATAGAAGCTTATTTATAGAAGAATGAGTATACAGTTAATGCCATAATCCATCAAATTGAACCAACGGGAGAATGAATTGCATGGTAGTTAAGAAGGAGTTGGTAGATGGTAGTTGAAATCAATCATGAAAACCACTCCCCATTGATCATTGCCATCTATTTTGCTGAGTTTGAGGATGTAGGGAATAGGATAGCTTGGAGTACATCACGTGTAGAGAATGAGACTCTCAATTAGGGACAAGGCTTAATAAACTCAGCATTGTATTCCTTTGTGCAACAAACATATGTATATTACATATATTCCTACATTAATGTATAATGGCACACTTAGGTTATATCCCTTTGGACATTATAATTCACATTAGGCTTACTTAATATAGACACATTAATATAAGTCATATGTACATATACACAAACACATATGTACACCCTAATGTATCCACCCATCTCATATTGTCACATACCTCATGATGTATTCTATTAAATTAAATTATTGAAATCCTTATCATGTTACATAAGCGATAATATTATGTAACTCACGTAATGAAGTTAATCTTACGATATAGTCTATACATAGCCACATTAATGCGTCACCTTGCATTCTATAATATAGTTTATATATAACTGTATGGTCACATTTAAGTGTTGCACTACACTTTATATAACTTATGTGTCATTACTATATGTTATACTCTTAATAATCACATCCTTGCATATATCAACTGGTTGAGCAATTATAATCATATTAATAATTTACTTGCTTATATATTATTATACTCGATGACAGTTAATTAATTAATAAAATATAATTAATTAATCATCCCTCATCAATCAATGTAATTATTAATCTTTATAAGAATTAATTAACAATTATATGGTTAATTATCACATTAAATAAATATAAATCTTTTATATTTATAACAAATATATATTATCATGCTATCACTCGCAATAATAATAATTCAACATACCATCAAATAATTACTAGGTACTAGTATACTGTCCATAATAATAAATAATATTATAAGACAATATATCTCATTCCTCATCAGTACAATTCCGATTATATCTATAATCAATTTCCTTATTATTATACTATCACTAGTTATAATAATAAACCAACATATTATTATAATAAAATTAATATAGATTAATTGTTTAATTAATGATTCTTCCGTCCTTGAATTAATCAATTCATTACCGAATCTATTATCGTGCCACACAAGGCATATCTCACAAGCTTACACTAAGCTTATTCTCATTCTCGACACTTATTATTTTCACCACATCACTCACCCACCACATGTTCAATATACTTAGGACTATTAAGCCACAAGGTTCACACACACACACACACACACACACACACACATATATATATATATTACGAATAAAAATATTTAAATATTCTATATAACCTTTACGGTAATATAATAACTCAAGTTATTAAAATAACTTAGTTTCCTTCTATAAATTAAACTCCCTTGAAAAATACATTAGAAATTATGTATTTTGCCATAACATAAATATTATGTTTTCTCCAAATAAGCACATTCGTTATTAGAAAATAATTTATTATTGTCTCATGAATTATTTTTAATATAATATCAAATAACTATATGTACGACACTGTAATATATTATATAGAAACTAGATAATAAGTTTATTTTTATATAATGAATTATTTCCATCAATTAATTACATATAGCAAATACGTTTTATATATTTACCATATTAATTAATTATACCTTACCTCATACAAAAAAATATAAGGTAATATTATTATTCAAAAATAACATTCCCTCTTTTATTAAATAATTCAACATTAAAAACTATTTTAATATCCTTTATTAAAAAAATCATATCTCTTTCTTTTCTATAAATTGTTCCCAAAATAATTTCTTCAAGTAGTCATTTAAAGATTAATAATTTCCATCTCCCTTTAATACGTATATATATATAACGTTATTCGTACATTAGACTTCTCACATATTACTATTCTAAGTAATATATATAAAAAGTACCAACTAATTACATATTCAACACACATATTAATTCACTCCTTTACTTAAGTAAATTAAACACTATACTATATCATCATAGTTAATTAAGGTTCAAACTCTCATTATATTATTCCATAATATAACTCCCAACTTAAATTAACTAATATATTCTTATTATTAATCCTTAACACTCATGCTTCACTATCCAAACCTATTCACGGATAGCTTAAGATTTATCAATAACCTATATTATAAGCATACTAGTTATTAATACACATACACAAGAATATGGTGATTATACATTAAGGAGATTTAATGTCACCAACTTACTATGATAAAATAATTCTATAAATTATTTAATATCGATAGGAATTTATCCACCTCCTTTATCTCAACTGGATCGTCTCTACGATAAGTAACAAAATATAATTAATAATATATTATAAAATCACAAAAAACACATTTTACATAGTCCATATTATCCTATGTAATAATACCACATACCTCTATCACATATATATATTATTATTCGAACCCATCTCACAGTTTAAGAATTTTATTTATAAATCCTTATTTAATAATATCTGAAAATTGGGTTCTTACATATCGCATTCAAAAGATGCGTACATCTCTCACAAGTCTTCATGTTGGAAGACCTTCTTATTTTTTCAATGGTTGTCTCAAATTGTCAAAGAAATAGGACATTAGGAGTCCTATTTCTTCGTTTAGTTATATTGGCATTAAAAACGAACAATCTAATGACTATCACGTTCAAAATGATGCGCAAATCGTTTGAATGTCAAAGAATGTTAAGAGTCTTATTTATTCGTTCTAGATTTATTTGCATTAAAAGGAACCATTCCCATTACTATCGCATTCGAAACGATAATGCATCTCACACAAGACTTCATTTAGAGAGACCTTCTTATTGTTTATTGGTTCTCTAAAATGGTCAAAGAAATAGGTGATTTGAAATCCTATTAGTTCGCTATAGTTTGATTAGCATCAAAAGGAGTAATTCCACGGCAATCGCTTTCAAAAACGATGCGTACATCTCACACACAGTCTTTATGTTGGTAGACCTTCTTATTGTTTCATTGGTTGTCTTAAATTGTCAAAGAAAGTTAAGTGTCCTATTTTCATTCTAGATTTATTGCATTAAAAAGAGTAATGCCATAATTATCACATTTAAAGGATGCATACATCTTACACAAGTGTTCATTTAGGGAGACATTTTATTATTCATTGGATCTGTTTAATTTTAAAGAAAGAGGTGATTAAGAGTCCTATTACTTATTCGTTGTTGATTAGCATCAAAAGGAGCAATCAGGACTATCACGTTCAAAACGAGCGTACATCTCACACAATCTTCATTTAAGAAGAACTTCTAATTGTTTCATAGATTCTCTCAAATTGTCAAAGAATGAGGTGGTACGAGTCCTAGTTCTTCGTTCTAGTATGATTGTCATTAAAGGAGCAATACCATTACTGTCACGTTCAAAATGATTCGCACATCTCGCACAAGTCTTCATTTAGGGAGTATTTTTATTGTTTCCTTGGTTCCCTCAAATTATCAAAGAAAATGGTTATTAGGATTCCTATTAGTTTGTTCTAGTTGATTAGCATCAAAAGGAGTAATCCCATGACTATCGCGTTCAAAACGATGCCTACATCTCACATAAGTCTTCATTTAGGGAGAGCTTCTAATTTTTTCATTGATTCTTCCAATTGTCAAAGTATGAGGTGATACGAGTCCTATATCTCCGTTCTAGTTAGATTGGAATCAAAAGGAGCAATCCCATGACTATCGAGTTCAAAACGATGCGTACATCTCACACAAGTCTTCTTTTAGAAGAGCCTTTTAATTGTTTCATTGGTTCTCTAAAATTGTCAAAGAAAGAGGTGATAAGGAGTCCTATTAGTTCGTTCCAGTTTGATTAGCATCAAAAGGAGCATCCCATGAATCACGTTCAAAACGTTGCGTACATCTCACATAAGTTTCCAATTTGATTAGCAATAAAAGAAGTGTCCCATGGCTATCGCTTTTAAATTGATGGTAATCTCTCACAAGTCTCATGTTGGAAGACTTCTTGTTTTTTCATTGGTTGTCTCAAATTGTTAAAGAAATAGGAGATTAGGAGTCCTATTTCTTCGTTTTAGCTTTATTAGCATCAAACGAGCAATCTCATAATGTTACGTAAAAACATGTGCAAATCTCAAACAATTCTTCATTTAAGGAGATATTTTTATTGTTCATTAGTTCTATCAAATTATCAAAGAAAGGGTGATAGGAGTTCTATATTCCTTCTAGTTTTATAGCACAAAGGAGCAATTCTATATTATCACGTTCAAAACGATGCGTACATCTGACAAGTCTTCATTTAGAGAGTCCTTTTAATGTTTTATAGGTTCTCTCAAATTATAAAACAATGAGGTGATTACGAGTTCTATTACTTCGTTCAAGTTAGATTGACATCAAAGGAGCAATCTCATGACTATCGCGTCGAAACGATACGTACATCTCACACAAGACTTCATTTTTTTTTTTGCTAACATGGTGTTTCCCAACCCGGTCGGACTAATCACCGGGCCGGACACAACCGTTTTGGCTTGTGCACCAACTTGCGCTGGCAGTCCGTGGCCACGCGAATATAAATTCTCACACTTGTTGCTAGCGGGGTTCGATCCCAGTAGTCCGGGTTTATGGCTCATCCCAGGGCGATCCTCTATTGTTTAATGGTTCTCTAAAATTGTCAAAAAAATAGGTGATTAGGAATCCTATTTAGTGCGTTCTAGTTTGATTTGCATCATAAGGAGTAATGTAACGAAGAGATTTTATATATACTGTTAATATTTATTAAGTAAATAAAATTTTATTTAATTTATTTATTAGTTAAATAAATAAATTATGTGATTGTTGTAGAGTAAGTTAATTAAGTGTTATATATTAAATGAATAATTAATATTTTAATTTAATTAATATGTATTGATTTATAGTATAGTTCTAATTTTAAATTGAGATAATTAAATTAGATGAGTTATGTGATGAGTGTTACATGAATTATAATTAGAGTAATTATAATTGTTATGTGATAATTTTTTTTATGTGATTATTGATGTTAGCAAGCAGTAGTTTTTGCCTTGAAGATTTGGAGGCATTATTATATGAATGAGAAGTGTGAGATATTACGACCACAAGAGTCTGAAGTATATCTTCACGCAGAAAGAGCTAAACAGAGGCAGCACGATTGCTAGAATTGATCAAAGATTATAATTTTGAGATTCTGTACCATCCAGGCAAAGCAAATGTATGGCAGATGCCTGAGCAGAAAAGGCAGAGAGAAGTTATTGGAAGTAACTTTCAAGAAGAGTTAGTGAAAGATTTCGAACGACTAGATTTGGAGGTTAAGTATCCGAGGAGACCAATGAAAAATTATTACAGTGACAGCGAGCCCGACTTTATTAGATAAGGTTAAGGAGGCACAAGAGAAAGACGAAGATTGTGATATTATCACGAAATGGATTGTTGAAGGTGATGATATGAAATTCAAGATGATAGCACTGACTGCTAAGGTTTGAAGGACGATTTGGGTACTGTTAGT
>JAINUT010000353.1:0-27362 GCA_020205555.1 Panax stipuleanatus
GGCTAAAGGTAATTTATTCTTTATTATCTTAGCTAATATACTTTACTGGTATTTAAGCTCACACTTTTCTTTTTGTTCCATTGTTCTTCTCAAGAAATGAGAGTGTTGCTGGAACTAGCCGGGAAATGGAGTGATGGTCCGAAACTGTAGAAGTATCTCAATGCATTATAAAATAGTGTGTCAATAATTGTATTGAGAATTTAAGTTGAGTTTGGATATTGTCGTACTAGATATGGTATAATATTTGTATTGAAACTCACAGTATATGTGTTGTCATATTTTGCACGACAGTTTAATAGTTGTAAATAGGAAAATTTGTATTTGAATTCTGTAGTATGTATTTTAGCGACTCAAATTGGGTTGTGTAGACCTATTTTGGGGGCGTCACAGTTGGTATCGTAGCTTAGGGATATGATCTCTGGTGGAGATCTGAGATTAGAACTAAGAGGGAGACGAGTAAAATCATTCGTAGTGTGTCCTACTTAAGCTTTTTCGTTTTTTAATTAGTCGGTCGAGATATAGGATAGATGTGACATGTCAATTTCTTTAACTAATTTTTGTTTTGTAATCATATTTCAGAATGACATTTAAAAATCAAGAGATGAACTATGAGACAATTGTGACTGAGAATCCGAAAGCTACAAATAATACTGCTGCAAACTCAAAAAATCATGATGCTAACAACGTGATGAATGATGAGTTTTTTCGAAACTTCATGAAATTTTTGCAGAACTAGACGAAAGAAACTATTGCTCATAATACCGGTAGAAACGCAGGAAACTCACGAATGGTCGTTGCCAAGTAGTTCAAGGAGTTAGGACCACCTGAATTTCTCCAAAAGTACTCAAGGCAGAGACATGGCTCAAACAAATGACAAAGATATTTGATGTACTGCATTGCACTGATGATCAAAATTCCCTTTACTTCTTTTATATTACGAGGAGAGGCATATCACTGGTGGGAATCAGTGAAACGTACACATCATTCATCACCTGAAATGTCTTGGGTAGAGTTTCAAGAGCTATTTAATGAAAAGTATTTTCCGGACAACATTCGTCATATGAAGTAAGTGAAATTTATTAAGTGAAATTTATTCGTCATAGGATGATGAAGATATTAATACCTGGATATATATAGAACGTAGTTATGAGCCTAAGCAAGTACGATAAGACATGGACTAAGGATATATTTTCGTCTATGAAGTGGATGTTAAGGAGGATGTAAAGATTACGATTCGGGTATAGAAAGATGTGTAAAGTTTTGATTAAAGGAGACTTTATCAAGAATTTATGTTATTAACCGATAAGTTTGTAGTTAGTTTGTGTACCGTGAGCACCATACTCGAGGTTAAGTTAATCCGAATTTGGGGGTGTCACACATAGTATTAATCTTACTTTGTGGTTAAGAGTTCAAATCTATTCCAATCTCGTTCAAGTGCTAGGTGTTAATATAGGTTTAATCAAAATCTGTCATATTCTTCATCTCAAATACCAAAATACATTGTTATTTCCACACACATTTATTATGTGGTTAAGGATTAAAATACTTCCAAACTTTGTCCAGCATTCATATTCATTAAATAATGTAGTTGAGTTTGAATAAAGGTTTGAATTCAAAATTGTCATATTCTTTGTCTCATTTAATAAAAATTATATAGAGAACAATACATGAAATAGGATGAGAAGAAAAAATTTAGATTCGACTAGGTAAATGAAATTGGTTGTTGGTTAGAGTCTCTTAAATATACAAAACATTGTGCTCCATGTATCTTTTTGTCATGCATTCACTACGGTTAGTGCAATATATATCTAAACGAACTGTTCGTAAACGAATATGTAGGACCCAATGTTGAAGGTTGTTGATTGACCCAATTATGTACCATCATATATTTCTAATTAGTGTTAAATATAATTGGGTCAATCAACAACCTTCAACACTGGGTCCTACATATGTTCGTTTACGAACAGTTCGTTTCAGAGCCTTATCCTATATATATATATATATATATATATATATGTTGTACATAGTATTATTCTTACTTTGTGGTTAGGAGTTCAAATCCGTTCCAATCTCGTTCAAGTGTTAGGTGTTAATATAGGTTGAATAAAAATATGTCAATTCTTCTTCTCAAATACTAAATGCATGTTATTTCCACATATATTTACTTAAAAATCCTCCGACTGCAAAAGCAGTAGTTAATTGCAGAGATTGTGTTACGAAGATAATCCCATGCAAGGGATTTCTTACGGGTGAAACTCCAATAATAAGTGTTGCATGTTGCAGTGGTGCGCAAGAGCTAGACCGAATAGCAATTAGTTCAGAAGTTGATAAAAGAGCTATATGTGTGTGCTTGAAGGCGACAGCGAAGTCTCTTCCTATCAAAATGGACAGGGCAAACCAAATTCCCTTAAAACTAATTTTGAAGTCCGACCCGACATTGATTGCAACAAGTATATACATATCCTCATATATCAACCATTATATATAACTCTTCTCTTTTCAAAAAAAAACAAAGTTCTTTAAATTGTTGTTGACGAAATTGTTATAATTTCTCTAAAACAAATTTATACTTTATAATAGTTTTTAGGTAATTCATAATATTAACTATTTTACTAATCAAAATAAAAAAATTTACATTACTTTCAGATTTTTTAATTTTTCAAATTGAATGAAAGAAACTGAAATGGAATCTTTTTGTAAAATGGAGGGAGTAACATATATATTATTATTTTTTGTGTGCTATTCTAATTTTAACTGCATTTGTAATTTTGTGTATCTGCAGGCTTTAAAGATGAAACATGTTGCTAGAGAAACAAAATAGTTGGCTTTCAAAATTGAGGATTATTATGTGCACTAGCTAGCTGGAGTTTGTTTTTTGTTTTATTGATCGATCAGCTATATGTTGTACTGCATGCGACTTAAAAAATAATGAAAATAATACTATTTGGTTTCTAGTTGGTTATTCTTATTGGGAAATTCTGTTTAGTAAAATAGATCAAAGGACCATGGCATACAAAGAAATAATACCTCATGAATGATATGTCTGTGATGTAAAGGGGTCTTGATAATTGACAGAAAAAGACTTATTTTGCTCGATGTGTTTGCTTAAAACTCAAAATTTTAAAACTAAGATAACCCGTGCAAAGAAAACTATAATTTAAAAGTTCATCATCGATCAATATTTTATTCTGTCAATCAATATATATCAAATCAGATATTCATTTTTGCACTACGGGTCAAAGATATTCATCTGTATCACCAGTTGGTTATGTTCATCTCAACACCTGTCATCTTTGCACTACGGGCCAAAAATATTCATCAAGTAATCATACATCTTTGCACTACAGGCCAAAGATATTCATCAAATAATCATCCATCTTTGCACTACAGGCCAAAGATATTCAGTTATATCACCATTTAGACTGATGATGATGAAAAATATTTTAAAGAACGAATCCAGTGAGATAAAGGACAAAGATTAGGAATTCGTAAATCAGTCTGTCCAAGTTCAAAAATACTCCATAATAATCATTTGTGGAGCAAAATTCAAGAATGAAGTTCAAACTTGGATCCAATCAAAGGTAGGAACCATAACAGCCAACTTGACAAAGAAAAAAATTTGATTTTTCTGTGAATAGTACCGTATTCGTGAATAGTGTCGTATACGTGAATAGTGCCGTATACGTGAATAGTAACTCTAATATGAAGGTAAAAATTTCACAATAGAATTCATACCAATATTTCGATGTAATGATATTGAGAAAAATAACATCATTCCCAAAAAAAAATAACATCCCTTACCTCAAAAGAACAGTATTTCTGACTGAAATATCGGATATAAGGGTGAAGGAAACTTGCACTGAATAGTAACACTCAAAGTATCTAAACTCACAAAATACACTCGATATTATAGAGAGAGAAAATTTCTGATTCTGGTGTGATTTTCAATTCTAATTCAGCACCCTATTTATAGAAAAATGCTTAGAACGCCAAAGTAGAAAATTTAATAAAATAATATTTTATTTAAAAAAATTTCACGCCCACCTCTTGACCAAAAGCATCACCTCACCACCAGTGAGCCAACCCATTAAAAAATGTTTTTATTAAAAAAAATATTTTTAAACCCAAAATCACTTCCGATCCAATATCCCGGAACTGCCATAATTCATAAAAAAAATAGCCCTTTTATCAGAAAAATACGAATTCTATGACCTTTCTATAGGAATTGTTGTTGACGGAATTGTTATAATTTCTCTAAACAAATTTATACTTTATAATAGTTTTTAGGTAATTTATAATATAACTATTTTACTAATCAAAATCAAAAAAATTTACATTACTTTCAGATTTTTTAATTTTGCAAATTAATATGAAAGAAACTTATATGGGAATCTTTTTGTAAAATGGAGGGAGTAACATATATATTACTTCCTCATGAATGATATGTCTGTGATGTAAAGGGTCTTGATAATTGACAGAAACCGACTTATTTTGCTCGATGTGTTTGCTTAAAAGCCAAAATTTTAAAACTAAGATAACCCGTGCAAAGAAAATATATCACCCCAGTAACAAAACATATATTATCTTGTTTTAAGTAGTTTGTTTTAATGTTGTGTATTATTTTGAGTATTTTATCTAGCATTTAGTTATTGATGGGTTAGGTCAGTCAAAAGTATTTAGTATGTCAAATTTTCACATTAAATTGTAATTTTAATTAATTGGATTTTTTTATTAATTAACTACTAGTTTTATTTGAAAGTGTTAGTGCTTCGTACTTCAAATTTTTGACTCAAAATTTGTCGTATTTTTTGTCTCACTTAAGGAACCAAATGATTATCCCCGTCTATATTATCATGTGATAAGGAGTACTTCAAATCCTTTCGAACCTCATTCAAATGTTCTTAATTTCAGTTGAATCAAAATATATTTATATACTCTCTGTCTCATTTAATAAACTACATTGTTATCCCCACCCATATTTAGTATTTACCATATGGTAAGGGTTTCAAAACCTTACAAATCTCATCCAAGTGCTGATATTCATTAATAATGTAACATATTATTAATATAGGTTTGAATTCAAAATAATTTGTCCCACTCTTTCTCTCATCTATGTTTGATTCATATATAATTTACTGATTATAATTAAAAGAATACTTGATGATGAATAAATTTAAATCAGTTAATTTTGTAATATCTCGGATATTTATAAGACTTGTAATAAGATCTTGAATAATTAAATAAATGTTAAAATTTAAAACCTAGATTGGAAAAGGAGGAATGATTAAATATTTAAATCTAATCAATGTGTTAGGAAGAACATATATAGTTGAGAGACTTTTGGTGCAAAACGCTCTAAGGAGGTTATGAAGAGATTAGAAGATCAGTCGTTAAAGATAGACATTTTAATAACTCGATGGACAATTAGTTTATAATAAGATACAATTAAGTTGCTATGGTTGAACGTGAATAAAGAGAATTAAACGCACAAGAAAAATATGTTATGAGTGAAAAAGAGGGAAGAGATAGCTATAAGAAATAAGAGATAGAGACGAATGTATGGAGGGTTATGATTACATGAGGATAGGATGTATTATGTCAAAATGATGAAAATAAGAGAGTATTATAAGATAAAGTTTATGTACGATTATAAGTGATAGGATGATGAAGATATTAATACCTGGATATATATAGAAGGTAGTTATGAGCAAAGCAAGTACGATAAGACATGGACTAAGGATATATTTTAGTCCATGAAATGGACGTTAAGGAAGATGTAAAGATTACGATTCGGGTATAGAAAGAGGTTGTAAAGTTTTGATTAAAGGAGACTTTATCAAGAATTTATGTTATTAACCGATGAGTTTGTAGTTAGTTGTGTTGTAACGTGAGCACCATACTCGAGGTTAAGTTAATCCGAATTTGGGGGTGTCACACATAGTATTAATCTTACTTTGTGGTTAGGAGTTCAAATCTGTTCCAATCTCGTTCAAGTGCTAGGTGTTAATATAGGTTAATCAAAATATGTCATATTCTTCATCTCAAATACTAAAATACATTGTTATTTCCACACATATTTATTATGTGGTTAAGGATTAAAATACTTCCAAACTTTGTCCAGCATTCATATTCATTAAAATAATGTAGTGGAGTTTGAATTCAAATTTGTCATATTCTTTGCCTCATTTAATAAAAAATTATATATAGAGAACAATACATGAAATAGGATGAGAAGAAAAAATTTAGATTCGACTAGGTAAATGAAATTGGTAGTTGGTTAGAGTCTCTTAAATATACAAAACATTGTGCTCCATGTATCTTTTTGTCATGCATTCACTACGGTTAGTGCACAATATATATATAATTGTTGTACATAGTATTATTCTTACTTTGTGGTTAGGAGTTCAAATCCGTTCCAATCTCGTTCAAGTGTTAGGTGTTAATATAGGTTGAATAAAAATATGTCTTATTCTTCTTCTCAAATACTAAAATACATTGTTATTTGCGCATAAATTTACTATGTGGTTGAGGATTAAAATTACTTCCTGACTTTGTTTAGCTTAAATATTCATTAAAATTGTAGTGGAGTATTAATAAAGGTTTGAATTCAAATTTGTTCTATTTTGTCTCATTTAATAAAAAAATAAAAAACTATATATACAAAACAATACATGATATAAGATGAGAACAATAAATATGGATTTGAGTAGGTAAATGAAGTGGGTTGTTGGCTAGGGTCACTTAAAAATACAAACCTTGTGCTCCATGTATCTTTTTGTCATTCACTAATTTCAACATCCCAATTTCACTAATTCAATTTCACCAATTCAATTTTTTTTTAAACTAAAAAGTTTTAAAATTAAGATTTATTTCTAATTCAATTTCACTAATTGTGCTTAAAGTTTTATAAAATGAGTAAAGTTTCATAAAATATAGATTCAAAAATAAATAAATAAAAAAACTTTAATTTTTAAAAAAAGTTTATTTTTTTCATTTTTATGTAAAATTTATTTTCAGGAAAAAAAGTTTATGTCTTTACTATTATATGTATTCTTAATATTAGAAATTTTAAAAGCAAAAACTAAAAATAGAAATTAAAATACAAAAAATAGTGAAAGATAAATTAAAAAAATTGATTTAATTTTTTTAAAATAAATTATAAAACTATAAAAATAATTTATAATTTTCTTGAAAAATTTAAAAATTTAAAAAATTATTAAGGTTTTATAAAATGTAGATTTATTTTCTTTTATTTTATGAAAAAACAAAATTTAAAAAATGTATAAGGTTTCAAAATAAAGATTTAAAAAAATAAATAAATAAGCTTTATTTTCATAAAAAAATTATGATTTTTTATTTTTTAAAAGATGTGTAAATTTTCTTAAAAATTAAAAAAAATTAATTTTAATTTTATTTAATCTATATTTTGCGAAACTTACGCATATTGAAAAAATAACTATTTTTTTCCTGAAAATAATAATTTTTTAAAAACTTTTTAATTTTTTACTATTTATTTATTTTAATTTCTATTTTGTCTTTGTTTTTAAAATATCTAATATTAGGATATATATAATAATTGTAAAGACATATTTGCCCTTAATAAAATGGATTGTGTCAAAATGGGTGGGATTGGGTTAAAATTTGGGCGGGTAAAAGGAACGGAATCGATAAAAAATATCACTTTAAGGACTTAATTGACGAAAAATGAACTTTAAAAATGAGTTTGAAAATAGGTGATAACATGGAGAGACATAAGTGTCATTCAACCAAATAGAGAATATAGGAAGCGAGACCTACCATAGAATGTTTTTCATATTTTTATTGGTATCAATACATGAGTTCTACTGTTAATACACAATTTTTTTTTATATATTTGTGTACGTAGTATTATTCTTACTATGTGGTTAAGAGTTCAAATCCTTCCAAATCTCGTTTAATTAATGTTAGGTGTTAATGTAGAATTTGAATCAAAATATGTCCTATTTTAATTTCTATCTCAAATAGTAAAATACATTGTTATTCTCACACATAATCACACATATTTACTATGTGGTTGATGATTCAAATCCTTTCAAACTTCATTCAGTGTTCATATTCATTAAAATAATGTAGTGGGGTATTAATAAGGGTTTGAATTTAAATTTATCCTATTCTTTGTCTCATTTAATAAATAACAAAAAAAAAAACAATACATGATATAGGATGAGAACAGTAAATTTGGATTTGAGTAGGTGAAATGAAGTGGGTTATTGGTTAGGGTCTCTTTAATATACAAAACCTTGTGTTCCATGTATCTTTTTGTCATGCATTCACTATAAATTAGTAGATAGGGTCAGTTACATTGCATTGCATAAACACCATCACACAATATTCATATACCCATCTCACTCAATTCTCTCTCCAAAAATTTTCGATGGCCAAACACGACGCGGTTTGCTCTACATGGTTGATCACCATGGTGGTTTTAGGTCTAATACTTACAAATCCTCCGACTGCAAAAGCAGTAGTTAATTGCAGGGATTGTGTTACAAAGATAATCCCATGCAAGGGATTTCTTACGGGTGAAGCTCCAATAATAAGTGTTGCATGTTGCAGTGGTGCACAAGAGCTAGACCGAATAGCAATTGGTTCAGAAGCTGATAAAAGAGCTATATGTGTGTGCTTGAAGGCGGCAGCGAAGTCTCTTCCTATCAAAATGGACAGGGCAAACCAAATTGCCCCGCTATGCCACCTTAAAACTACGTTTGAAGTCCGACCCGACATTGATTGCAACAAGTATATACATATCCTCATATATCAACCATTATATAAATCTCTTCTCTTTAAAAAAAAACAAATTTCTCACTGGATTTAAATTGACGAAATTGTTATAATTTCTCTAAAACAAATTTATACTTTATAATAGTTTTTAGGTAATTCATAATACTAACTATTTTACTAATCAAAATCAAAAAAATTTACATTACTTTCAGATTTTTTAATTTGCAAATTGAATGAAAGAAGCTTAAATTGAAATCTTTTGTAAAATGGAGGGAGTAACATATATATTTTAATTTTTGTGTGCTATTCTAATTTTAACTGCATTTGTAATATTGTTATCTGCAGGCTTTAAATTAATGATGCAGATGAAACATTTTGCTAGAGAAACAAAATAGTTGGCTTTCAAAATTGAGGATTATTATGTGCACTAGCTAGCTGGAGTTTGTTTTTTGTTTTATTGATAGATCAGCTATGTTGTACTGCATGCGACTTAAAAATTAATGAAATAATACTATTTGGTTTCTAGTTGGTTATCTTATTGGGAAATTCTGTTTAGTAAAATAGATCAAAGGACCATGGCATACAGAGAAATAAACCTCATGAATGAAATGTCTGTGATGTAAAGGGGGTCTTGATAATTGACAGAAAAAGACTTATTTTGCTGGATGTGTTTGCTTAAAAGATAACCCGTGCAAAGAAAATATATATCACCCCAGTAACAAAACATATATTTATCTTGTTTTAAGTAGTTTGTTTTAATGTTGTGTATTATTTTGATTATTTTATCTTGCATTTAGTTATTGATGGTTAGGTCAGTCGAAAGTATTTATTATGTCAAATTTCACATTAAATTGTAATTTTAATTAATTGGATTTTTTTATTAATTAAATACTAGTTTTATTTGAAAGTGTTAGTGCTTTGTACTTTAAATTTTTGACTCAAAATTTGTCGTATTTCTTGTCTCACTTAAGAAACCAAATGATTATCCCCATCTATATTATCATGTGATAGGAGTACTTCAATTACTTTCGAAACCTCATTCAAATTTTCTTAATTTCAGTTGAATCCAAATATGTCCTATATACTCTCTGTCTCATCTAATAAACTACATTGTTATATCCCCCACCCATATTTAGTATTTACCATGTGATAAGGGTTTCAAAACCTTACAAATCTCATTCAAGTGCTGATATTCATTAATAATGTAACATGTTATTAATATAGGTTTGAATTCAAATTAATTTGTCCCATTCTTTCTCTCATCTATGTTTGATTTCGCATTTGATATAATTTACTGATTATAAATAGTATATTTGATGATGAATAAATTTAAATCAGTTTAATTTTGTAATATCTCGGATATTTATAAGACTTGTAATAAGATCTTGAATAATTTAAATAAATGTTTAAAATTAAAACCTAGATTGGAAAAGGAGAGGAATGATTAAATATTTAAATCTAATCAATGTGTTAGGAAGAAAGAACATATATAGTTGAGACAATTTATATATTCTAATTGGAAAGTCTTCAACTCAAATTACTCATGCACAGTTTGCGGATGATACACTTTTATTTGGAGAGGGAACTTTGCAGGAGATTGAGAATATAGATCAATATTGTGGTCTTTTCAGTAGGTGTCTCAGGTATGAAGCTGAATATGAAAAAATGTAAGCTATTTTCTGTTGGGCTAGGAGAAGAGGAGAGTTCGAGTTATGGCTTCAAAGTTTGGGTGTGATAAAGGGGTGTTCCTCTAATTTTTTGGGCCTTCCCATTGGAAGTAATCCAAGAAGGGCAAGTACTTGGAATCCTATTGTTGAAAAATTTGAAAAACAGGTTACAAGGGTGGAAAGGAAAGTTATTATCTGTAGCGGGCAGGGTGGTTTTGATTAATTCAGTGTTGTCTAATTTGCCATTGCACTATATGGTCTTTTTTCAAAATTCATGTGAAAGTAATGAACAAATTGGAGCAACTAAGAAGAAGGTTTCTTGGGGTGGAAAAGTAGATAAGGTTAAGATGGCTAAGGTTAGTTGGGAAAAATTTGCAGAAGTAAAATAAAAGGTGGGTCTTGGGGTGTGTCTTTAAAGAAAAAAATTGGCATTGTTAAGTAAATGGTGGTGGAAATTTAATAATCACAAGGTTGGTTTATGGAGAAAAGTAATTGTTACAAATTACAAATGGAGTGGGAATTTTATGTTAATGGGGAAATCACTACAGTAAGTTATAGTCAGGGTCTACTGTGTGGAGGGATATTCTATCTTTACCAATATCAAAGTGGTTATGTTCCATTATTGGCAAAACCAATTGGAAGTGGGGTATAGGGTGATGGTAAGTGCATTAAATTATGGTCAAATAGGTGGTGCGGAGAAAATGTTTTTAGTTCAAAATTTAGAAGCTATTCTCTCTGTCAATAAATAAAGAATGCAAATTAGTTGAGATATATGCAAAAGGGGAAGATGGGTTCAGGGATGTGGCTACTGAATTCCGAAGGCAGCTTAGAGAGTGGGAGGAGAGGGACTTGGCTGAATTAAAAGCATTATTAATGGTGTTGAAGCTTGATAGTCTTAAAGAAGATAAAGTAATATGGTGTGGGGATATAAAGGGCAGTTTTCAGTAAAAAATGTACTCAGTTGATGGAGGATTCAAAAGATCTGTCTAATGTAATGATACAATTGGGTATGGAAAAAGGGTATTCCGTCTAAAGTTCAAATTTTATGGGTTAGCAGTTCAAGAATGTATCCGTAAAGAACTTTTTGGTAAAGAGATGGATGCAATTTGATGAAGAGCAGATTCTATGTTGTTGGTGTAAAATTGAAGAAGAACAGGTAGCGCACACTTTGTTATATTGTAAATGGCCATGGTTGGTGTGTGTGTTTGTTTAAATGGTTAGGATTAAGTTGGGTGCAATCAAATTCAATTGATCTTTTGATAGCTCAATGGGGTTATATGGGGAAAAAAGTTAGACAGGTGGGTGAGGTTATTGGAGCAGCTACACTCTAGTCATATGGTTAGCAAGAAATTGGATGATTTTTAATGGGGAATATGTATGTTGGAAAGATGTGGTGAGGATGATAAAATATAAAGCTTTTAAGTGGTTAAATGCTTGTGGGAAAGTAATGGATTCAGAAATTGAGGTGTGGATTGTTAATCCTTGGTTGGTTGATTCACTGCAAGTTAGATTGATTTAAGAAGATGACAAAGCTGAATATATATTTCTTGAAGCATGCAGTATTTACAGAGTATTTTGGTTGTTTGATTCAATTCTGCTAGGTTGTTTCAATACAGGTTTTTTCTTCAATCAATGGATGGTTCTGCTCTTCTTCTTTTCTACACTAAATGGCCTTCTGGGTTTGGTTCTGTTTCAGAAAATATGAAGTAATCATTGGTTGGTTCTGTTCTTCTTCATTTCTGATTTGTTAGGAATTTTGATTGGTTGTTTTTTTCAATTATGCTGGGTTGGAACTATGTTTTCTTTTATCATTGGTTGGTTTGGTTCTGTTTCAGAAAAATTTTGTTTTTCAATTATGTTGGGTTGATTTTGTTGGAAGTCTGCTTGTTTGGGATTCTGAGTGGAATTATGCTTGGTTTGGAAATTTTCTTTGTGAATTCTGTTTGGAAATATATTTGGGAATCTGTTTGGACTCAGGAACTGTGGGTTGGGAATTCGGATAGGTTTGGTTCTATGCTTGTTTGGAATTCTGTTAGTTTGGATGTCTACAGAATTTGTTCTCTTCTTCAATTATATTTTGTTTGGAAGTCTGCTTGTTTGGAACCCTCTGGTTGGAATTATGATTGGTTTGGAAATCTGATTTGTGAAATCTGCTTTGGAAAGGTGATTGGATTTCTGTTTTGGATTCAGGAATTGTGTGATGGGAAATCGACTTGGTTAATTCTGCATTGGAAATTCGATTGGAATTCTTCAATTATGTTTGCTTGAAATCTGCTTAGAATTCTTAAAGTATGTTTGTTTTGGAATTCTGCTTGTTTTGGATTTATGTCTGTGTCGAATTCTGCAGGAATTTTTGCTTAAATCATTATAGAAAGGGAGTTACTTATTCTGTGGATAGATTAGCTCATTTTAATCAGGGGGATTTTTTGCTATTCAAAAGGGATTGTCATTATGCAGCAGTGTTTATTGGAAATTCGATTGGAATTCTTCAATTATGTTTTGCTTGAAATCTGCTTGGAATTCTTCAAGTATGTTTGTTTTGGAATTCTGCTTATTTTGGATTTATGTCTGTGTGGAATTCTGTAGGAATTTTTGCTTAAATCATTGGAGAAAGGGGAGTTACTTATTCTGTGGATAGATTAGATCATTTAATCAGGGGGTATTTTTGCTATCAAAAGGGGATTGTCATTATGCAACAGGGTTTGATGGAAACTCGGGTTCAGGTGAAGATCTTTGTGCTGGAATGGAGGGGTGGATCTAAGGGTTTTAAGGTGTTATGATTTACAGCTCCAAAAAATGGAAAGTGCATATTGGTAAGTTTAGCAGATTCAACTAAATGGTGTATTGGAAAGTTTCAGCAGTTCCAAAAAATTTGAATTCTCAATTTTGATATGTTTTGTCAGTTTATGTTTTAAATTGTATTACAGAGTTTTTGTATGAATATGCTCATTTTCAAGCCTTTTGGATGTGACCTTTTAGCAGAGATAAAATTTTTAACCTTTGCACAAAAAAAATATATTAGTTGAGAGACTTTTGGTGCAAACCGCTTAAGGCGGTTATGAAGAGAGATTAGAAGATCAGTCGTTAAAGATAGACATTTAATAACTCGATGGACAATTAGTTTATAAAAAGATACAATTAGATTGCTATGGTTGAACGTGAATAAAGAGAATTAAACGCGAAGAATAAACATGTTATGAGTGAAAAAAGAGGTAACAGATAGCTATAAGAAATAAGAGATAGAGACGAATGTATGGAGGGTTTTATGATTACATGAGAATAGGATGTATTATGTCAAAATGATGAACATAAAAGAGTATTATAAGATAAAGTTTATGTACGAGTATAAGTGATAGAATGATGAAGATATTAATACCTGGATATAGCAGTTAGTTATGAGCCGAAGCAAGTACGATAAGACTTGACTAAGGATAGATTTTCGTCCATAAAGTGGATGTTAAAGAAGATGTAACGATATGATTCGGGTATAGAAAGAGGTCGTAAAGTTTGATTAAAGGAGACTTTATCAAAAATTTATGTTATTAACCGAATGAGTTTGTAGTTAGTTGTGTGGTACCGTGAGCACCATACTCGAGGTTAAATTAATCCGGATTTGGACGGTGTCACACATAGTATTAATCTTACTTTGTGGTTAGGCGTTCAAATCTGTTCCAATCTCTTTCAAGTGCTAGGTGTTATAATATAGGTTTAATCAAAATATGTCATATTCTTCATCTCAAATGCTAAAATTAATACATTGTTATCGCACACATATTTATTATGCGGTTGAGGATTTAACATACTTCCAACTTTGTCCAGCATTCATATTCATTAAAATAATATACTGGAGTTTTAATAAAGGTTTGAATTCAATTTTTGTCCTATTCTTGTCACATCTAATAAAAAATTATATATAGAGAACAATACATGAAATAGGATGAGAAGCAAAAAATTAGATTTGAGTAGGTAAATGAAGCGGGGTTGTTGGTTAGAGTCTCGTAAATATACAAAACATTGTGCTCCATGTATCTTTTTATCATGCATTCACTACGTACAGTTAGTGCACAATATATATATATATATCTATATATATATATATATATAATATATATTGAATTGTATCATAGTATTATTCTTACTTTGTGGTTAGGAGTTCAAATCCGTTCCCAATCTCGTTCAAGCGTTAGGTGTTAATATAGGTGAATAAAAATATGTCCTATTCTTCTTCTCAAATACTAAACTACATTGTTATTCCATATATATATTTACTATGTGGTTGAGGATTAAAATACTTCTAACTTTGTTTAGCTTAAATATCATTAAAATAGTTGTAGTGGAGTATTAATAATGATTTGAATTCAAATTTGTCCTATTATTTGTCTCATTTAATAAAAAAATAAAAACTACATATACAAATAATACATGATATAAGATGAGAACAATAAATTTGGATTCGAGTAGGTAAATGAAGTGGGTTGTTGGCTAGGGTCTCTTAAAAATACAAAACCTTGTGTCTCTATGTATCTTTTTGTCACGCATTTATTAATTTCAATATCCCAATTCACTAATTCAATAAACATCAATTCAAATATTTTTTTTTTTAAAAACTAAAAAGTTTGAAAATTAATTATTATTTCTAATTCAATTTCACTAATTGTGCATAAAGTTTCATAAAATGAGTAAAGTTTCATAAATATAGATTCAAAAAAATTAAATAAGAAAATAAAACTTATTTTTAAAAAGAAGCACATGTTTTTCATTTTTTATTTAAATTTATCTTCATAACAAACTATATATCTTTACTGTTCTTATATGTATTCATAATATTAGAAATTTTAAAAGCAAAAACTAAAATATAAATTAAAAAAAAATAGTAAAAGATAAATAAAAAATATTGATTTAATTTATTTAAAAAATGAAATTATAAAACTATAAAATAATTATTTTTTTAAGGAAAAAATTAAAAAAACATTTAAAAAATTAGCAAGGTTTTTATAAAATGTAGATTAAAATTTTTTTATTTTCTGAAAAATAATTTTTTATTTTTTTAAAAAAATTGTATAAAGTTTCATAAAATATAGATTCAAAAAAAAACTTTATTTTTATAAATCAAAATACGAATTTTTATTTTTATAAAAGATGTGTAAATTTTCTTAAAAATAATTAAAAATTTAAAAAAAAATTAATTTAATTTTTTTTAATCTATAATTTATGAAACTTACGCATATTAAAAAATAACTATTTTCTTCCAGAAAATAATTATTATTTTTTACAACTTTTTTGATTTCTTTTGTAAAAAAATGTAATTAATTTTTTTATTTTTTCTTTTACTATTTTTTTATTTTAATTTCTATTTTGTCTTTGTTTTTAAAATATCTAATATTAGGAATATATATAAATATTGTAAAGGACATATTTGCCCTTAATAAAATGAATTGAGTCAAAATGGGTCGGATTGAGTTAAAATTTGCGCAGGTAAAAGGAACTGAATCGATAAAAAAATATCACTTTAAGAACCTAATTGACGAAAAATAAATTTTAGAGATGAATTGAAAATTGATGACAACGAGGAGAGACATAAGTGTCATTCAACCAAATAGAGAATATAGGAAAGCGCGGAGGACCTACCATAAAATGCTTTTTTCATATTTTTATTGGTATCAATACATGAGTGTTAATACACAAATTTTTTTTTTACTATAGTTGTGTACGTAGTATTTATTTTACTATCCTTCAAATCTAGTTCAATTAATGTTAGGTGTTAATGTAGAATTGAATCAAAATATGTCCTATTTACTATTCTGTCTGAAATAGTAAATACATTGTTATTTCTCACACATAATCACACATATTTACTATGTGGTTGAGTATTCAAATCCTTTTCAAACTTCATTTAGGTTCATATTCATTAAAATAATGTAGTGGTGGATTCATAAGGGTTTGAATTTAAATTTGTCTTATTCTTTGTCTCATTTAATAAATAACAAAAAAACAATACATGATATAGGCTGCGAACAGTAAATTTGGATTTGAGTGGGTGAAATGAAGTGGGTTATTGGTTAGGTTCTCTTTAATATACAAAACCTTGTGTTCGATGTATCTTTTTGTCATGCATTCACTATAACTTAGTAGATAGGGTCAGTTACATTGCATTGGCATAAACACCATCACACATTCATATACCCATCTCAAATTTTTTTATGGCCAAACACGACGCGGTTTGCTCTACATGGTTTGATCACAATGGTGGTTTAGGTCTAATACTTACAAATCCTCCGACTGCAAAAGCAGTAGTTAATTGTAGGATTGTGTTACGAAGATATCCCATGCAAGGGATTTCTTACGGGTGAAGCTCCAATAATAAGTGTTGCATGTTGCAGTGGTGGACAAGAGCTAGACCGGAATAGCAATTGGTTTCAGAAGTTGATAAAAGAGCTACATGTGTGTGCTTGAAGCGGCATCGAAGTCTCTTCCTATCAAAATTGACAAGGTGTGGGCAAGAAAATTGTTACCTTGCTAGGTTGAGGGTTTCGTGTTGGCTGAGGAGTAGAGAAATCCACAAAGAGAACGAATTGATTGATTGATTGAAGATGGGAGAAGAATAGGTGAACGATTACTCTAATGACACATGACAGAACTCTCAGAATCCGAAAAACTTGTTAGGTTAGCATGGATTTAGATAGCCTTCTTGAGTGCTTCAACTCCTAGAATCGGAAACCTTGTTAGGGTAGCAGGAATTCCAAGAGCTTCTTGAGTGCTTCTGTTAAGAGAATGTTCATGTCTTGCGTCTAAAGAAAGGTCCCCTTCCCAATGGAATGGAAGGGGTATTTATAGGATTTTCTGGAAAGTGGACATGTGCTAGGCACATGCCCTCAGGGAAATTCTTAGAAATACCCTTTAATCAACAGAGTAATGTTCAGATCGTCCTATCCTCTTGCCAGCAATCCAATTCCTCAATCAATTCCTAAAACGAGCCGCCTCCACGAGCCTTCTGCCTCGGGACACGTGGAGGCTTCTTGGGTCTAGCATATTTATTTTCAGCTTTTCCGGTTTTCATTAATTAGGTCATGCGAACCCTAATTTGTACATTTTAATGAGGTCGTGGAACCCTAATTGTGCATTTAATTCAATTAGGGCATGTGTACCCTAATTTTTTCTTGGGCCCACATTTGCCCTCTACGCGAGAATCGCGTTTCCAAAGAGACGATCGTGCAAGAATCTTTCCTAATAGAACAAGGAAGATTACCATATAAATTCAATTTAATAAAATCTTTCTTTTGGAAAATCAAATCTTTCCTTTTTTATTTAGGAATCAAATCAAATATTTCCAATAAAATCGTATTTTATTTTGGAAATAAAATCTTTTTTTATTTGATTTTGAATACAATATCCTTCCTCATCATTATTATTATATATATTATTATTATTATTATTATGATTATTATTATTATTATTTAGAAGTAAATTCAAATTTCGAAATTTTCCCTTTATTGGGAAATAAAAATCAAATCTTTTCTATGTTTAGAAAATAATATATCTTTATATATTTATATTAGAAGTAAGATCAAATCTACTTATCTTTTGACAATCAGATGAATCCTTCCCTTAATAGGAACATGTGACTGCTTCCTTTTCTGGGTGCAAGCATACTTGAGAACATATATATGTATTTATATATATTACATCTCTCAAGCCATTCACGCTTCACATTTTTCATCTTGCTTCGTTTTGGATTTTCTCTCTTCCTACGAGCCAGGAAGATCATCAAGGGAGCAGCAAGGAGACATTCATCAATCCGAGCAAGAGGTAACAGGAGAATCTCTCCCTATAGGGCCGAACCTAGGGGGACCCGAACCCATGGGTTCCATCCTTTCTTTTCGTCTTCGTTTTTCAATTTGCATGCTTTCTTTAGGATTTTTCTTGATTTTCTTCATCTATTTCCCCTTTCAGGCAGTTGTAGTCTTTCTTTTATTTTTCGAGCCCCATCACCTTGATCATATCTTGGTTTTTTCCCTCGGATATATCAAAGAAAAGGTTATAATTTTCGCGGCGAAGAAGCATTCGTTCCGAGTAGTTGATTGTGGAGCAACAGGACCTCAAAAATATAAAGGGGAAAAAACCCCCTATGTAGCCGAACCCTATAGGGGCTGATCCCTGTAGGGGCTGATCCATGTAGGGCCTAATCCCTGTAGAGGCTGATCCCTATAGGGCTTGATCCCTGTAGGGCTGTATCCCTGTTTTTTTTTCCAGGTACTTCCAATCTTTTTTTGTCTTCCGAGCCCCATTACCTTGATTATATCTTGGTTTTTTCCCTCGAATTATAAAGAAAGATTGACGTTTTTGGACAAAAACACGAAGGACAAAAAATATTACTGCAGCAGGACCACCCTAGGTGGCCGAACCTTAGGGGGCCGAACCCTGGGCTCCCCTCTTTTTGTCCTTCCGACATCTTTTGGGAGGAATTCAGGCTTATGACCGTCCAATTTTTTTTCCCTTTTTTTTCGCCAGATAAGGAAGACTTGTTTTTATATACAGCGGCTTGTGAATGTTGGCATTACTTTCCCCATTCCGATCGCATTCCCCCGCATATACATGGAGAAACATGATTACCCTTTTAGCCCTCTTCGCTTTCTATCCGATTCATCTGGTCGCATTCATGGATGGCAGGATTGGACTGACGAGATCCTAGGGAACGCTAATTATGTGGACATACTCAAGAATGCATGCATCCTTCGTTGTGTTCAGCTGTGTAGAGACCTGCGTATCCAACAGGACCATAACGCCCTTACTGTATTAATCTCGCGATGGTGCTCCTCTACTTGCAACATTTGTCACTGCCTGGGGGGAATTCACCCCTACTCTGGATGATGTCTATGATATCTACCAGTAAGTTGCTCACATTTGCCCCCTGCACATGAGTCACACCTTTGGTGGGTCGATCGTGCAAATATTTCAAGTGTTTAAGTCTTGCTTCAAGTTTCTGAACAATTCGCAGAGCTCAATTTTCCAAGCCTCGAAGACCAAAGTCCTAGGAGAGGGAACCCTTAGGGGGCCGAACCCTAGGGGGTGACCTCTAGAGGAGCGCTCCCTGGACATCATGAAAAATCTTGTATCTAATCCTTCCAAATATTACTCTTTCTTGGAATTTATCTCTTCTTCAAAATCAAGGAGTCATTGAGAAGGCATCATGTGAGCGTGCTTGAAATCGAGGTGAACAAAAGATGAAGAAGAACTTTCCCCTAGGTGGTCGAACTCTGGGGGCCGAACCCTAGGCGGCTTCATTTCGGGAACTTCATCAACGAGCGAGGAGAAGTCAAAGGTAAGAGGGGAGAGCCTCCCTAGGGGTCCGAGCCTTAGGGGCTGAACCCTAGGAAACTTTGGTCTCTTCCTTTATTTTTTTATTCTTCTTCTTCTCAGGTGAATCTTGGATGCCTCCTATCTTGGTTCCCATGTATACTTGGTCGGATACATATTCATAGGGCCCTCCTCCAGACCTTTTTGCTAGATCATCTTGTGAGCCTTATTCTCAAAATGCACAGTCTCTCTCTATTATTTGTGAGCAGAGGACTTCGATAGGTTTAGTTGTGAGATTGATGACTTCTCGATCTTCTTTAGGCCTTGGCATGTCTTCCTTCCGTGCTAGGCTGGATCTCTTTACTTCCAGTTATCATGTTGTTGCACTTTGTTCGGAGGTCATTTCACGTCATTTTGAGAATGACTTACTTTATGTCGAGCTTCAGGAACTTCAACATTCTATGGATAAATTGAAGACCAAGCTTTGAGAAATTGAGTCATCTGCCCAATACTTTACAGAACTGATAGCCTGAAATAGGAAGGCTCGGGATACCAGTCGACTTGGAGTTGGAGGCTTTAGCTATGCATACCCCCCTTCAGTCCGACATGTCGTGGCCTTTTGATCATAAAATTTTGTAGTTTTTCCATTTCATGTATCAGAAAACTCATTTACATATATTTCATTTATCAGAATAAAGTTTCTTTTAACATTATTGATTGCCTTTAACTTAAATTTTTCCTCGAGATCCAATGTTTTACATTGAATCCTAAGTTATTCAAATCAATACTCTAAGACAATAATATGCATAATATAAGCATAAACATGTATGTATATATTTTTTCAATTTCTTGCAAACCAACACTTGAATCTATAAAAAAATATTAGGAAATTATTCAAGTATAAGTGAAAGTTTGACATTTTATTGATAATCAGATTGCTTTTAACGAAAAGCATAACGTTCGGATTTTCATAAAAGAAAGTAAATCTTGCTTTTGTCGAAGAAAGCATAACGTTCACCACTTTGAAGATAAAGTGTAACTTTTTTTCGGGGTTGAGGGCTTTTACTCAGGTGCCTCAATCACTTTTAGAGTTGAAAGTGTAACTTCCGAGTCAGGTGCCTCGATTACTTTTGAAGTTGAAAGTATAACTTCTAAGGACTTATAGTCAGGTGCCTCAATTACTTTTGAAGTTGAAAGTATAACTTTTCGGGTCTGAGGACTTATACTCAGGTGCCTCATTCACTTTTGATGATAAAGTGTAACACTCGGGTGCCTCGTCACTTGGGTCGTCCAATTTCTTGGCAAGTGTGATCTACAAGGACTAGAAATCGGGTGCCTCGTCACTTGGGTCATCCAATTTCTTGGCAAGTGTATTTTATAAGGACTTGACCACCATCTTGGGTGGATTTTTTTTCATTAATTCTAGTGCCTCCTCCCTTGGTCATCCAATTTTTTGGCAAGGGATACTCCTGAGGACTTCGACCACCATTTTCGGTGGACCACCATCTTGGGTGGATTTTTAATTCGTCAATTCTTGTATCTATAGTTCAGAGTTCTTTCGATGGTAGAGCAAGTATTTAGGTTGTCCATCATATTGACTTGCGGGACTGCACCATGGGTGATAGTGTTGCACGTTTCTTTTCCTAGTTCAATCTATCTGACCTCCAGCTTCTCATGGTATATCCTCCGCAAATTGTAACAGTCCATAGTGGAATGTCCTGCGTATTGGTGGTATACATAGAAGTCCGGTCTTTTTTCATATCTTCAGTCACAACCAACCGGGGCCTTAGAGGTTTCACCACTCCATGCTTAATTCATTGTTCATACAGACCCCTGAATGCCTTCTCACTGTATGTAATAGCCTCCAGAACTGACTTTCTTGCATATTTGTCTCTGGCTTTCCTCTACTCCGATCAAAATTTCTCTCCATCTCGCCCCCTTGTGGTTTTGACTGGGAATCTGCCAAGGCCACAGTTGCCGTCCTCTTGCCCTTTTATGTAATTGTCGCATGGCAGGTAGGTAATGTCATGATTCCTCCCAAGTCTTGTGCAAAAGACGAGAGAGTCGCAAATGAGTCACATGCCTTTGTAATGAGATAGGGCTTGAAGGTATCTAAGGCACCATTGTTGCATATGCTGACCAAGTTCTTTTGCTCGATTGGCTCTGCACACTTTTGTGTTTGGGCCCTGAATCTGTCCACGTAATCCGACAGCTCATCGTTCGTGTGACGCCCCCAAATTCGGGTCCCCAGAACCTCGGACCTGGTACATTATGATACATCATTTCTATAATTATTGCGGAAGATATAAACATAAATTGTTTATACAATAACTTTTACACATAATTCCCAAGGTCTTTAACCTTAACTTAATAACTGCATTCAATATTCTACACGACATACAATGTCATTTGTATCCAATACTATTAGCATTTTAATCGTATAATAATTCTATCATGGAACTTGTCTTTGCCTTTGTTTGTGTCCAAAGTTTCATCTTTAATCCTATAATGTTTATCATGATATAGCAAGGGTGAGCAACAAGTTTGCACAGCAAGTTTTAAATACAACAAGGATATATCATCATTGAAAGAATGAATAATAAGCTGACAAACTTTCAACAATATAAGAATTATGAAAAAACATGAATCAATAATACTGAATAGTCAACAATGAACATGAATAAATTCAACTGAACAATATGGTAATGAAGGTGATCAGCCTTTCATACCTGATGAACATATACAATATGCACAACGTGTGAATCAATAAATCATAGATGTGATATAATCAACAATGACTAATCACGAACATGCTTTACAATAACGACTCGAGTTCGAGTTAGGAAACTTGCCTGTATCGTTGATTACTGCTACGCAATCTAATTTAACTTTAGTTGAAAGACCTATTATTAATAATATCGATTTCTCAATTAGAAATAATATCATAACATATATCACTGTTATTTACAGTTATAATATAACTTAAACATATAAGCACATATCCCTAACAGTTACTAAAACACATAAAACCGGGTATCAAGTCAAATTATTTTAGTCTGATTTGAGTTCGGTACAATTTCAACGTCCCAATTGCCCTATTGGATAATTATCGAGTTTATTTTCAATTAAACTCTACTTAACTACTTCACAATTATCTTAGATAATTTAATTATTAGTCATAACATTTTTCAGTAGCATATAATAATTTCAAATAATTATTATCATTTATAATAATTTTTCAATCATTAATATCATTTTTAAATGATTTAAATACCAAATGATTTCATTATTATTAATATTTAATTAAGTTCAAATATTAATGAAATACATGTTACAATATTAAAAGTTATTTATTATAACTCAGAATATTTTTAATACCTTAATATCACCTTTAAATAATTTTTAAAATATTTAAAATCATTCTTAAATAATTACCATTAATATTAAAATATTAATGTATTTCATGGCAAAATATTAAAAGTTATATATTATAACTTAAAATATTTTTAAAACCTTTAAATAATTTTTAAATGATTTTTAAAACATTAAAACCATTTTTACATAATTTATTTAATACAATTTATTATCATAATAATAATCTATACATTCATTTGATTACTATTTAATATTAATTAAATAGTAATTAATTAATTACCTTTAGTTATTATTTATTAATAAATAATAACCAATTAGATCTATTCATTATTTAATGATAATTAGAAATAAATAATCAATTTATTGTTTGTCTTTAATTATTATTTAATATTAATTAAATAATAATTAATTAATTTTTTATCCTTGATAGTAAATAATTGATTTATTTACTTCATTAGTCTTTAATTATTCCTTTATTATTATTTAAAGAATAATTAATTAACATTTGTCCTTATTTATTATTTAATAATAAATAATTAATTCATTTCATAAATCTTTAATCATTCTTTCTTATTAAATTAAGAATAATTAATTATTATCTGTCCTTATTTATTATTTAATATTTAAATAATAAATATTATACACTTTTATGTTAATGTAAGTAAGTAATCACTTAATCTTACTTAAACACTCTTTAATCATTATTTAATATTAATTAAATAATAATTAATCAATTGTTAAACTCTAATTATTATTAATCTTTAATTAAATAATAACTAATTACTTTATTAACACTAACTTTACTTAATTATCATTTAATATCACTTAAATAATAATTAAATAATTAATTACATTTAATCTATATATAATTAATTTACTAACCACTTAATGGCTTTAAAAATTATTTATAATAATTATTCACTTTCCACTTAATTACGATTCTGTCATTCTCGCCCAAAATTTTCAGATTCGACATCCTTTATGGAAACGATTGTAACACGAAATCTACAACTCAGAATTAAGTTCCGTCGGAGGCGTTGGATTCGTATTTTCTTAAACTACAATTTTCATTTATCAAACACATCATTTGGATCAGATTAGGTCCCGGAAAACAGTTCCGAAATAGGGGCCAGAAATCTCAATTTTTTTCCAACTAGAAGTGTTTTACTAAAAGTTTCATAACTTGTTCTTCCCACAACATTTTGGGTCATTCAAAAGGGATTATACACTTATCTCATAGATCTAGCATACTCCCACAACAAATCACAAATACCAAACATAGATCTTCAAAATAAAACACATAGATCTCACTTTATCTAAAAAAAATTCTGAAAAATTTAATAACTTCAACTTTTCGCAAATCTTTCCAATATAGATCCACACATATATACATGATACCCACAATAACTTTATGATCTAACCTTTTCATAAGGTTAACCCAACAAGAACATAAAAAAATTATGGATCAAAACAAGAATAACTAACTATATAAAGTCTTAACTAATACTTGAAATTTCTAACTTTCTTACCTTGTTTTCCTTGTAATCTTTCTTGATCTTCCAAAGTGGCTTAGGTATTAGGGTATATGAAGATTCAAAGTCCTCTCTTTCACCACTATGGCTGCCGAAAATCTAGGGGCTCTCTCTCTCTCTCTCTCTTTTGCTTTGTTTTTACTAAGCAACTTGTAAAAGAAATGAGAAAGAAAATGAAGTATACTAGCTTTGGTTTACTAAACTAGTAAGTATTCATTAAATGTAATTTACCCACATGTTGCTTGCACTAATGAACAAAATGGTTGGCTTAGTTCTCCCCTTGACACATGGAAGGAGTTGGTAGCCTTTTCTCCACATTTTTGGACAACCTTCACAAATAAATTTTCTCTTCCCATTTTGCCCACAAGGGGGCCGGATTTCAAGCCCTTTTCTTTTCCATTTTTAATTTTTATTTTAATTGATAATTCACTTAACAAATGACTAAAGAGTCCCTCCTTACATGGATCAAACATTGGGCCCTTAAGCAATCCTCTTGGGCTTGAAATAATTAACTTGGGCCACTTGAAATCAAACTTAATCAAATTAATTATTACTATGGTTGGGCCACTAGCTAATTAAATTATTGGGCTTCCAAATGTGATGGTTAATAAATACCATCTAATAACTTAAGTCAACTATCAATAATTTGAGTGGGCTTGATAATAAACCAATAGGTTAGATTAATGAATTCACCCACTAATCATTCAAGTCCCTAATAATTTAATTACATGGGCTTGATTATTTAAATCAATTGAGCTAGTCCTCTAGTACTTTAATAATTGGACTATTACATAATCTCATTATATAAATATTTATACTTTATTTTCATAACCAAGTTAGACTTGCCTCAATCAAGTTTTAAAATTAACTACTACCTCCGTCCCATAATAAGTGTTTTTTTAGCTTAAATCACACATACCAATACACAAGCTAAAATGACAAAATAACCTTAATATACTTTTTTTGTTTTATTTAAGACTTTTTTTATTGCCTTTTGGTCTCTCTTTCTCTTTGTTTAACCTTTCAACTTCCAATAAATACGCAATAAATACCATTGGTTGCATAAGGGCACATATGAAAAAATATTGTATAAATTGTATTGAAATTCTAACACATCACTTATTTTGGAAAAAAATGTAAGCCTAAAAAAGTACTTATTGTGGGACGGAGGTAGTAATGAAAATAATACTATTTGGTTTCTAGTTGGTTATTCTTATTGGGAAATTCTGTTTAGTAAAATAGATCAAAGGACCATGGCATACAAAGAAATAATACCTCATGAATGATATGTCTGTGATGTAAAGGGGTCTTGATAATTGACAGAAAAAGACTTATTTTGCTCGATGTGTTTGCTTAAACTCAAAATTTTAAAACTAAGATAACACCCGTGCAAAGAAAAACTATGATTTAAAAGTCCATCATCGATCAGTATTTTATCCCTGTCAATCAATATAATCAAATTAGATATTCATCTTTGCACTACGGGTCAAAGATATTCATCTGTATCACCAGTTGGTCATGTTCATCTCAACACCTGTCATCTTTGCACTACGGGCCAAAAATATTCATCAGGTAATCATACATCTTTGTACTACAGGCCAAAGATATTCATCAAATAATCATCCATCTTTGCACTACAGGCCAAAGATATTCATTTATATCACCATTTAGGACTGATGATGATGAAAAATATTTTAAAACGAATCCAGTGAGATAAAGGACAAAGATTAGGGATTCGTAAAACAGTCTGTCCAAGTTCAAAAATACTCCATAATAATCATTTGTGGAGCAAAATTTAAGAATGAAATTCAAAACTTGGATCCAATCAAAGGTAGGAACCATAACAGCCAACTGGACAAAGAAAAGAAAATTTGATTTTTCTGTGAATAGTACCGTATTCGTGAATAGTGTCGTACACGTGAATAGTGCCGTATACGTGAATAGTGCCGTATATGTAATAGTAACTCCAATATGAAAAGGTAAAAATTTTATAATAAAATTCATACCAATATTTCGGTGTATTGATATTGAGAAAAATAACATCATTTACGAAAAAAAATAACATCCCTTACCTCAAAAGAACAGTATTTCTGACTGAAATATCGGATATAAGGGTGAAGTAAACTTGCACTGAATAGTAACACTCAAAGTATTAAATACTCACAAAAATACGCTCGATATTATAGAGAGAAAACTTTTGATTCTGGTGTGATTTTCAATTCTAATTCAGCACCCTATTTATAGAAAAATGCTTAAACGCCAAAGCAGAAAATTTAATAAAATAATATTTTATTTAAAAAAATTTCACGCCCACCTTTTGACCAAAAGCATCAGCTCAGCACCAGTGGGGCCCACCCATTAAACAAAAGTTTTTATTAAAAAAATATTTTTAACCCCAAAAATCACTTCCGATCCAATATCCCGGAACTTTCATAATTCATAAAAAATAGCCCTTTTATCAGAAAAATACGAATTCTATGTCCTTTCAATAGAAAATTTATTTCTCTACAACTTTGTAAAAGGAAGTTTTTCCAAATGAAAATGGCCGAAATCCACAAACGGATGATTTTTCACACCAAAATACTGATAAAACACCTCAACACTAATTCCTTCTTTTATATCCACAAAAATAAATATTTCCTTATCATATAAATCATAATTAATTATTCATAAATAATATTACAGAACTACAATATTAACAACCAGGTCGTTCCCAGAAAGAGGGGGCTTTCCG
>JAINUT010000351.1:0-48560 GCA_020205555.1 Panax stipuleanatus
TGAGACAAGATTCACAGTTGGATATGATTCATAATCAGATAACTCAAGGAGCCCATCTTTATGCAACTTGGATGATCTTGTTTCATTGATATGACCGAGTCTACAGTGCCACATGTAGGTATAATTAATATCATCTCTTTTCCTTTTCTTAGTTTGTTCAATTTGAAAAATATTTCTTGTAAGTCAAGTGTATAAAGTCCATTTCGTAAATTTCCAACACCATATAAAACATCGTCTTTATAAATAGAACAACTATTGTTCTTTATAACAACGTTAAATCCTTCCATATCCAATACAGAAATTGAAATAATGTTTTGAATAATATTCGGAACATAATAACAATTATTAAGATAAATGGACTTGCCCGAAGACATTGCTAAATAATAAGTTCCTACAGCTAATGCAGCAACCTTTGCTCCATTCCCCACTCGTAGGATCACCTCATCATTGTTCAGCTTTCTACTTCTGACCAGTCCCTTCACATTATTACATATGTGAGAACCACATCCGGTATCCAATACCCAAGTAGAATTTTGACTTTATGAAAAATTAATTTCAATCATGAACAAACCTTGATTGGAAGTCGAAGCTTATCCAAGCTTCTTCTTTGCCAGAAACTTCTTGCAGTTCTTCTTCCAATGACCCGACTCGTTGCAATGGAAACACATTCCTTTGCTAGCTAGATCAGATTTCTTTTGTTCCTTTATGTTCACTTTGTCCTTGGTCATCCGAGATCGGAAGAGCTCCTTAGATATCTCATATCTAGCAGTCCTACTTTGTTCACCATACAACTCTTTGAGGTGAATCAACATAGTAGGAGCATCCATGTTTTCGTGCTGACGCTGAAGTTCGTTATTCATGGATGTGAGCATGATGCATTGAGCCACAGATGCATCATCTTGCCACTTTACAATGGTGGCAATCTCTTCCTTAGAGGCTGTTTCTGGAACAGTTCCAGGGACAGATGAGTTTAGGACATAAGAAATCTTTTCAGCAGTGAGAACTATTCTCAGATTTCTTAGCCAGTCCGTATAATTCGGCCCATACAAACCCATAACCATGATCATGCTTTGTGCTAGTTATCAATAACAGAAAAGAGAGAACATGAAATTATACCTTTGAAGATCCAAGCTTCCTCAGGTACAAGTTCTACTCCTTTGATTCCTTTGATTCCTCTGTAGTGGCTCCTTCCCTTGATCAATGTCAGCCACCCAATTGTTTGGCCTCTAACGGTGATCCACCAAGGAAGATGAATAACTCAAGAAGATGGGTTATTGGCTTAACCCTTGTTTCTATCTCTATAGAATATGTGTACTCCCAACTCTTGGAAAAATTCACGTACCTTATTTCTGATAGAAGACTCTCTTATATAGATATTAGGTTAACCCTCCTAATTCAATTAGAATAGGGTTTTATTTAATTAATTAAATACTTTTAATTAATTTATATCCTAATATTTATTAGGATTGAGAGAGAGTACTGATATTATATTAATTCCTAAACTCCTTTAGAATTAAAATAATAATAATAATATTAATATTAATAAGACTCCTCTTATTAATTTATATTTAATATTTCTAAAATATTAAATAATAATATTAAGCTATTTAATTTATTCTATCACCATAGATTAAATTAATTATACTTAATGCATTATTACTATCATGCCATTTTCTTCTTAAATAATTTTTCTTCCTTTTATGGTGTGACCCTTTAGGTTCTCCATATTAAACCGGTTATGAATAAATCAATTAGAACAATTCTAATCTTATTTAAATAAATAAATTAAACTAATAATCTATTTAAATAAATAACATTTATTCTATAATAGGGATAAGCCTCCCTAGCGATCAACGACTTTCCAGATAATATAGATTTCAACATTAATCATAAAAGAACCTGTGAGTTAATAGTTACCGTACAATTCAATCCTTCCACCATACAATGTCCCAATTAAATATAAGGCATGGATTTACTGTCAAGTTTTAATTTATTTAATCATATTTATTTCGATTAGAAAATGCACAACTCCAAAAATGCAAATTAGAACCCTCTTTCTAATTTCATTTTACCTTGGCCAAGGATTCCTGGGTTGTCATTTAACGAATCGCATAGGACATTTCTCCTCTTTTACTAGAGGTGGTAGATTCTTTATTGATCATTCATTATCTCCATATGTAACTCATTATACCCAAGCATACCCTATATATGCCTTAAAAGGCCTTAAGGAATTAGTCAAAGTATAATTTGTTACATACAAGATACTATGATGATCTCAAGTCCAAGGATCACTTGCACTACTATCACATTAGGAATTCCTATTGACAGGCGAGTAAAACTCCATTAGGTATTCCATAGCGAGTCACATTCAGTGAACTTATTCTCCAATAAGCACCTACATACTTGCTTTAGTGTCTCCACACAAATGACCATGAGATCAGTCAACCTTATCCAATGAGCAAGCAACATATGTACCAATCTATCCGGATTTACTAATCCCCATTTTAGTAATCCCACAATTGGGAGCTATTTTAGTTTTTAAGTTTTCTAAGAATTTAGATCTCATTATCATGATCTCATCATGATTCTAAAAGCATTACTTAAAACTATGGGTTATTTACATATTATAAAAACAGCACCATGTAGATAATTATATGCCTTAAATAAATATTTTATTAATAAATAAATAAGACTATTTACAAAGTATGTGCTTTATCATCATACATAATTGGCTTATATGCACACTACTATCAATCTCCCACTTGCACTAAAGCTAATCGCCATGGTATCTCATACCTATCTTCTCTAAGTGGCGATCAAACTGCTGTTGTGTTAGAGCTTTAGTAAATGGATCTGCAATGTTGTCTTGAGAGTCCACACGCTCCAAGGTGACGTCTCCTCTTTCAATGATCTCCCTGATCAAGTGAAATTGCCGCAACACGTGTTTAGATTTCTGATGAGACCTGGGTTCCTTAGCCTGTGCAACCGCTCCGGTGTTGTCACAGTATACGGGAAATGCTTCTCCGATGCTAGGAACCACACCAAGTTCAGTTATGAACTTCTTCATCCAAACAGCTTCCTTTGCAGCTTCACTTGCTGCTATATACTCTGCCTCTGTCACTGAATCAGCAACTGTTTGCTGCTTGGAACTCTTCCAACTCACTGCACCTCCGTTCAAGGTAAACACATACCCTAAAACAGATTTACTGTCATCTTGGTCTGTTTGAAAACTTGAGTCCGTGAATCCCTCGAGTTTTAATTCAGACCCACCGTAGACAAGAAAAATATCTTTAGTCCTTCTCAAGTACTTTAGGATATTTTTCACTGCCTTCCAGTGCTCTTCTCCTGGATTCGACTGGTATCTGCTTGTTACACTAAGTGCATGAGCAACATCCGGTCTAGTACATATCATACCGTACATGATAGATCCTATTGCAGAAGCATAAGGGATCTTACTCATACGGTCTCTCTCCTCAGGTGTCTTTGGGGCCTGTTTCTTGGAGAGATTTATTCCATGGCTCATCGGCATGAGACCTCTTTTGGAATCTTCCATGCTAAACCTCTTTAGCATCGTATCAATGTACGTTCCTTGGGATAAGCCGAGCATCCTTTTAGATCTATCTCTATAGATCTTTATTGCCAAAATATAGGATGCTTCACCCAAGTCCTTCATGGAGAAGCTTTTAGATAACCATATTTTAATGGATTGTAACATAGGAATGTCATTCCCTATCAGTAATATATCATCAACATATAATACAAGGAATGATACTGCGCTCCCACTAACCTTCTTGTATACATAAGGTTCATCCTCGTTTTTGATAAAATCAAACTCTTTGATTGTCTCATCAAAACGAATGTTCCATCTACGAGAAGCTTGCTTCAATCCATAAATGGATCGTTGCAGCTTATAGACTTGATTTGTTCCAACTTTTGAGATAAATCCCTCTGGCTGTGTCATATACACATCCTCCTCAAGTTTCCCATTGAGGAAGGCCATTTTCACGTCCATCTGTCAGATCTCATAGTCGTTGTAAGCTGCAATCGCAAGCAAAATCCGAATGGACTTGAGCATGGCTACTGGTGAGAAGGTTTCATCATAGTCAACTCCTTGTCTTTATTTGAAACCTTTTGCAACCAGTCGGGCCTTATAAGTCTCTACCTTTCCGTCTGCTCTAGTCTTTTTCTTAAAAACCCATTTACACCCAATAGGTTTAATACCTTCAGGTGGTGAAACCAAAGTCCATACTTTATTTTCATAAATGGAGTCCATTTCAAATTTCATGGCTTCAAGCCATTTCCCTGAGTCTTTATTACTCATAGCCTGTTCGTAATTCAATGGATCATCATTCATGATGTGTACCTCATCGTCATCCTCTATAACGAATCCATACCTCTCAGGTATCTGTGGTACTCTTCCAGATTTACGAACAGGGTGTGGTACAGTAGGTTCTTCTACTTGGTTAGGTACTTGACTTTGGTCCGTGGTAACTTGTGGTTCTTGAACTTCTTCAAGATATATCTTACTCCCACTGACCACTTCATGGATAAACTTTTTCTCCAAGAAGGTAGCATGTTTCGCAACAAACACCTTTTGATCAGTTGGATGATATAAATAATACCCTACGGTTTCTTTAGGGTATCCCACAAATCTACACTTATCGGATTTAGTCTGTAGCTTATCATTTTCAAACTTTTTGACATAAGCTGGACATCCCCAAGTCTTAACATGCTTAAGATTTGGTTTCCTCCCTTTCCACATCTCATATGGAGTTTTTGGGGCGGATTTGGTAGGTACCTTGTTAAGTAAGTATGCAGCCGTTTCTAGGGCATATCCCCAGAAGGAAATTGGAAGGTCGGTAAAACTCATCATGGATCGAACCATGTTCAATAGTGTTCGATTTCTCCTTTCAGATACTCCATTTAACTGTGGTGTACTTGGAGGAGTCCATTGTGAGATTATACCATTTTCTTTGAGACAATTGAGAAACTCATTGCTTAAGTATTCTCCACCTCGATCTGATCGAAGTATCTTAATACTCTTGCCCGTTTGTTTCTCTACTTCACTTCTGAACTCTTTGAACTTTTCAAATGATTCTGATTTGTATTTCATTAAATACATATATCTAAATCTTGAGTGATCATCAGTGAAAGTAGTAAAATAAGAATACCCACCCCGTGCACTTGTTGTCATAGGTCCACAAACGTCTGTGTGAATCAATGCCAACAACTCTGTAACTCTCTCTCCTTTTCCACTAAAAGGAGATTTAGTCATTTTACCCATGAGACAAGATTCACAAGTTGGATATGATTCATAATCAGATAGCTCGAGGAGTCCATCTTTATGCAACTTGGATAATCTTGTTTCATTGATATGACCGAGTCTACAGTGCCACATATAGGTATAATTAATATCATCTCTTTTCCTTTTCTTAATTTGTTCAATTTTAAATATATTTTCTTGTAAGTCAAGTGTATAAAGTCCATTTCGCAAATTTTCAATACCATATAAAACATCGTCTTTATAAATAGAACAACCATTGTTCTTTATAATAACGTCAAAACCTTCCATATCCAATACAGAAATTGAAATAATGTTTTTAATAATATTCGGAACATAATAACAGTTATTAAGATAAATGGATTTGCCCGAAGGCATTGCTAAACAATAAGTTCCTACAGCTAATGCAGCAACTTTTGCTCCATTTCCCACTCGTAGGATCACCTCATCTTTGTTCAGCTTTCTACTTCTGACCAGTCCCTACACAGTATTACATATGTGAGAACCACAGCCGGTATCCAATACCCAAGTAGAATTATGACTTTCAGAAAAATTAATTTCAATCATAAACAAACCTTGATTGGAAGTCGAAGCTTCTCCAAGCTTCTTCTCTGCTAGAAACTTCTTGCAGTTCCTCTTCCAATGTCCCGGCTCATTGCAATGAAAGCACATTCCTTTAGCTGGTTCAGGTTTCTTTTGCTCCTTTTCTTTCCCTTTTCCCTTAGCCTTCTTAGATTTCTTCTTTTCAGAAGACACCTTGGGTCTCTTCCTTTTATTGGAAGAATCCACCATCAAGACAATGTTCTTCTTGGATGAGAAGTGACCTTCTGCAGTTTTTAGCATGTTAAGCAGCTCAGGCAAGCTGACATCTAGCTTATTCATGTGAAAATTAACCACAAACTGCGAGAAGGTCTCAGGGAGTGACTGGAAGACCAAGTCTTGACTCAACTCCCCATCCATGACGAACCCAAGCTGTCCAAGGCGTTCAATCAAATTGATTACCTTCAGAACATGAGTCTCGACGGCAGTGCCCTCGGTCATCAGAGATCAGAAGAGCTCCTTAGATATCTCATATCTAGCAGTCCTACTCTGTTCACCATACAACTCCTTGAGGTGAAGTAGCATAGCAGGAGCATCCATTTTTTCGTGCTGACGCTGAAGCTCGTTATTCATGGATGCGAGCATGATGCATTGAGCCACAGATGCATCATCTTACCACTTATTGAAATTGGCAATCTCTTCCTCAGAGGCTGTTTCTGAAACAGATTTAGGGATAGCGGAATTTAGGACATAAGAAATCTTTTCAGCAGTGAGAACAATTCTCAGATTTCTTAGCCAGTCCTCATAATTCGGGCCGGTAAGCTTATTTGCATCAAGTATGCTTCGTAGTGAGATTAGTGATTTTGACATTTTTAAAATTCTGCATGTGAAAAGGCAACATTTTAGCAAACATTCATTTTATTAACTTTGCATACCAAAATAAATTTAGGTCTTTATTTTAAATTGGTATATCCCACTATTTTCATTAAACTATATTACCCTCACTTATATAGTTCGACAACATCTAATTAAAGATTTGCTAGTGAGATTAAGGATCCCATTTCAAATGTATATAACCTTGTGGATAGCACAACAAGCGATATACAAATAAATAGGTAGACAACTCTTGTCAATTACATCACCATGTAACTCCTTTTATTTTGCCTCTTAAATCATAATGGTCATGTGTGTGCACATCCGAACTAAAATGATTTAAGTTAAGTCCAGCCTAGCACTTCCATAAATTCAAAAAGAAAAATTTTCGTCCTTGTGGATAGCACAACAAGACTAGATTGTTCAATTTTCTTGATAAGCATCAAATGTGATTAATTAACATCTTAAATATTCAATACTCGCCTTGTGGATAGCACAACAAACTCATATTAAATATTTAATACTCTATTAATTAATCATGCTAGAAGGCGACGTTCGATATTACAAATATGATTTGAATGCTTCAGATTTAATATTATTTCTTTGAGGAGTTTGTTATTATTTGTCTCATCTTGTTAAGCGCGCATGCACACACACACACACACACACACACACACATATATATATATATATATATATATATATATATAAAATACGCGTCATTTTATTAAACATGCGAAGCATGTTTGCATAAAATATAATATATATAATATTTAGCATGCAATATAGAATACTATATTCTACCCGGATTGATTATGGACTTTTATTCTACATTGGTTCACTAGAGCCACCAAGTGAACCAAAAGGTCAAACCAAGGAGTGCAAGAATTTAAATTTAAATATAACTATTACATTTAAACCCTGGCTCCATACAAATGGGTCTTCACGCGTTCCTTGCTCCTTGGTCTCCAGTTTCTTCAAGATAATTCTAACTATCTCTATTACATAAACTATTTTTAATTAAATAGAAACCTTGATCAGCAGTCAAGGGGAAGTACATAAGAGGGAGATAGAATTTTACACCGAGAATAAAACCAGAGAAGACGAGGTACGCAGACCCCATTTTATAAAACCCATACATTCAAGCATTCATCCAAAATAAAAACAATCACATTGGTCATAGTCCATAATCAACCCCATTTATTATCAAACACATCAACATATGCATCAATAAATATCCATTCATCTCATGAATAACAATGCTATTCCATATATGGATCGATGTTATTTAATGGACAAAAGTTTTGCTAAATTTTATTTTTGAAACAAAATAAACTCTTTTATTTTATTCAAAAATAAATCTAAATTAAAATCCTTTAATTTTAGCATTCTGAAATCATATTTCAGATAAAATAAACTTCTTTATTTTAAAACTTTATCAATTAAATAAACAGTTTACTTAATTAATTAAAATTAATTTTCAGGGTCTGTCCAAGTACCGGCGCAGCTGCGCCAATAATGAACTGGGCAGCTGCGCAGGTAGCCTGAAGCAGCAGTTTTTGCAGACCGACGCAGCTGCGCCATTAATGAACTGGGCAGCTGCGCCGTTCGTCGCAAAAACTTGCAGAAAACGATTTTTGTCCAGAAAAACGATCCAATTCTCACATCAATTCATACATGGAATTATAAAATTGATAATTAGCACAAAGTTAGGCTCTGATACCACTGTTGGGTTTGTACGTAACGCAATCATGCAATCAAATCACATAAATAGGGCAGAAGCGCAAAAACTAGGTTTTCAAAAATTTATACAAACCCATAACCATGATCATGCTTTGTGCTAGTTATCAATAACAGAAAAGAGAGAACATGGAATTATACCTTTGAAGACCCAAGCATCCTTAGGTACAAGTTCTACTCCTTTGATTCCTTTGATTCCTCTGTAGTGGCTCCTTCCCTTGATCAATGTCAGCCACCCAATTGTTTGGCCTCTAACGGTGATCCACCAAGGAAGATGAAGAACTCAAGAAGATGGGTTATTGGCTTAACCCTTGTTTCTATCTCTATAGAATATGTGTACTCCCAACTCTTGGAAAAATTCACGTACCTTATTTCTGATATAAGACTCTCTTATATAGATATTAGGTTAACCCTCCTAATCCAATTAGAATAGGGTTTTATTTAATTAATTAAATACTTTTAATTAATTTATATCCTAATCTTTATTAGGATTGAGAGAGAGTACTGATATTATATTAATTCCTAAACTCCTTTAAAATTAAAATAATAATAATAATAATAATATTAATAAGACTCCTCTTATTAATTTATATCTAATATTTCTAAAATATTAAATAATAAACATTAAGCTATTTAATTTATTCTATCACCATAGATTAAATTAATTATACTTAATGCATTATTACTATCATGCCATTTTCTTCTTAAATAATTCTTCTTCCTTTTATGGTGTGACCCTTTAGGTTCTCCATATTAAACCGGTTATGAATAAATCAATTAGAACAATTCTAATCTTATTTAAATAAATAAATTAAACTAATAATCTATTTAAATAAATAACATTTATTCTATAATAGGGATAAGCCTCCCTAGCGATCAACGACTTTTCAGATAATATAGATTTCAACATTAATCATAAAAGAACCTGTGAGTTAATAGTTACCGTACAATTCAATCCTTCCACCATACAATGTCCCAATTAAATATAAGATATGGATTTACTGTCAAGTCTTAATTTATTTAATCATATGTATTTCGATTAGAAAATGCACAACTCCAAATAATGCAAATAAGAAACCTCTTTTTAATTTCATTCTACCTTGGCCAAGGATTGCTGGGTTGTCATTTAACGAATCACATAGGATATTTCTCCTCTTTTACTAGAGGTGGTAGATTCTTTATTGATCATTCATTATCTCCATATGTAACTCATTATACCCAAGCATACCCTATATATGCCTTAAAAGGCCTTAAGGAATTAGTCAAAGTATAATTTGTTACATACAAGATACTATGATGATCTCAAGTCCAAGGATCACTTGTACTAGTATCACATTAGGAATTCCTATTGACAGGCGAGTAAAACTCCATTAGGTATTCCATAGCGAGTCACGTTCAGTGAACGTATTCTCCAATAAGCACCTACATACTTGCTTTAGTGTCTCCACACAAATGACCATGAGATCAGTCATCCTCATCCAATGAGCAAGCAACATATGTACCAATCTATCCGGATTTACTAATCCCCATTTTAGTAATCCCACAATTGGGAACTATTTTAGTTTTTAAGCTTTCTAAGAATTTAGATCTCATTATCATGATCTCATCATGATTCTAAAAGTATTGCTTAAAACTATGGGTTATTTATATATTATAAAAACAACACCATGTAGATAATTATATGCCTTAAATGAATATTTTATTAATAAATAAATAAGATTGTTTACAAAGTATGTGCTTTATCATCATACATGATTGGCTTGTATGCACACTACTATCATCAGTATCCAGTATTTATTAACTTGAAACTTTGAATTCATTGGATTCTTTATTAATCTTTGGTCCACAGCGACACTCAGTGATATCTATTCATTCACTTCAAATTGTTGAAACTTTTAAAACTTTTAATAACTTCGCGACCCGTAGTGGTCCTTATTCAACTTCACGGAGTAGATTTGGAAGTCATTGCTATTTATTTTGTTCACAACATTCTTATTTGAAATCCTGAGCGATTAATTATCGTTTTACCCTTGAGATTTGGAACTGTATATATTCCTGTTCACATTTATTGGCATATTACTTGCTGAGCAAATTTGTTGCTCACTCTTGTTTCCCATAAACATTTCAGTTAGGGCAGGGCAAGGTGGAACCCCAGGACAGGACAAGTGCAAAGGCAAGGCTATGGGGTAGCTGTGCTTTTCTATATTAGGATGTTTCTGTTATGTTGTATTAAGACTTATTTAAATATTATGTATTAAGAAATGTTTGGTTTAAGTTATGAAGTGTATTAGTAATAGTTTCGAGACTTTGGACGAGAATATTTATGTTATATCAATGTAAATTATTCTGCTATTCCATTGTTTAAGATTTTAGTAGTTATTAGAATTAGTACGTGATGAACCGAATTCGAGATCAGTGACAGTCTGAATTTGGGGGCGTCATAATTACCCCATGGGGAACCTTTTGTTATCGAAGACTAGCTTTTGGCCTTACCAATGCTGGCGCTACTTATCAAAGAGCTATAATAACCTTATTCCACGATATGATGCACAAAGAAGTCGAGGTGTATGTGGATGATATCATCGTAAAGTCCCGACAGGCTGATGATCATTGCACCCATCTCCGGAAGTTGTTTGAACGACTTCGCAAATTTAATCTGAAGTTAAACCCAGCAAAATATGCTTCTGGTGTGAAATTCGGCAAACTACTGGGATTTCTCATGAGCAACCGGGGCATTGAATTGGATCATGCCAAAATCAAAGCCATCACGAAAATGCCTGAACCAAAGACAGAGAAGGAAATTCGAGGTTTCCTGGGAAGAATAAACTTCATCAACCGGTTCATATCGCAGTTGACAGCAACCTGTGATCCCATTTTCAAACTATTAAGGAAGAATTCTTCAGGAAAATGGAATGAAGACTGCAGAAAAGCCTTCCACATCATCCAGAAGAGGTTGATTGAAGCACCTATTTTGGTACCCCCGAAGGATGGGATTCCGTTGTTCATGTAGATCTCAGTCAACTCCAACGCTATGGGTTATCTACTGGGGCAAAAGGATGACATGGGGAAAGAAAGAGCTATCTATTATCTCAGTAAGCGCTTTAGCACGAAGAACAAAAATATGCTTTGATAGAAAGAACCTGCTGTGCATTAGCTTGGGCAGCCACGAGGTTACAACATTATCTACACGGCCATACCACTTATCTCATATCGAGGATGGATCCTTTGAAATATATCTTCAGCAAGCCAATTTTGAACTGTCGTCTATCTAAGTGGCAGTTAATCCTTCAACAGTTCGACATCATATATATCACCCAAAAGTCCATCAAAGGGCAAGGGTTGCGGATCACCTGTCGGCTGCACCAACAAGGGGTTTTGAACCTCTGGAAATGTATTTCCCCGAGGAGGAAGTGTTGACTGTTTAACTGATTGATAAGGAGGATCAAGGTCAATTCTGGAAAATGTATTTTGATGGCGCATCAAACACTGAGGGTGCCAGAGCCGGGGCAGTCATGGTATCTATCACGGGAGATCAATACCCCGTGGCAACCAAGTTGCATTTCAATAACTCCAACAATATCGCAGAATATGAAGGGTGCATTGTGGGGTTGAAGCTGGCTCAGTCTATGGGAGTGAAACGTTTAGCGATGTTTGGAGATTCGGAGCTAGTCATCAGACAGTCTACCGAGGCATACACCACCAAAGAGCTGCATCTACTGCCGTATCATCGACATGTTCTCATACTGGCAGGGGAGTTTGAAGATATTGCCTTCATACATATTCCCCAGAACCGGAATGATCTCGCTAATGCGTTAGCCACATTAGCCTCACTGGTGAGCCTGTCAGCAAGAAAGGGAATGCATGTCATCACTTTCGCTGTGCAAAATACACCATCATATGGAAACAATGTAGGGGAGATATCAAATGAGATACCACCTGCGGGACCACCTTGGTACCACCATATCAAAGAATATCTGTGAGATCAATCAACCCCGGAAGGGATGAGGCAAGCCGCGAAGAAGCGAATACAGAAAATGGCCATGAATTTCTACCTAAGTGGAGATGCTCTCTATAAGAGAGATCCAGGTGTAGGACTTCTGAGATGTCTAGACCGGGAGCAAGCCCAGTGACTTATGAATGAAGTACATAGTGGAGTATGAGGAGCACATATGAGTGGACCTCTGCTTGCCAAAAAGATTTTGAGGACAGGACATTACTGGTTATCCCTCAAAGCAGATTGCGATGATCATGTTAAGCGTTACTATCAATGCCAGATCCACGATAACGTTATTCACGGTCCTCCGAATCAACTACATTGCATGATATCACCATGGCCTTTTTCCATGTGGGGAATGGACGTGATAGGACCAGTTGAGCCTAAAGCCAGTAACGATCATCGATTCATCTTCACTATGATTGACTACTTTACCAAGTGGGTGGAAGCAGCTTCTTTTACTAGGGTCACCAAGGAGGTCATCATTGGTTTCATTAGAAACAACGTCATCTGTTGGTATGGACAACCCGAGGTTATCATATCAGACAACACGAAGAACCTAAATAACGAGATGATGAGGGAACTATGCAGTAAGTTCAATATCAAACACCTCAATTCGGTTATTTATCGTCCAAAAATGAACGGCGCGGTGGAAACGGCTAATAAGAACATCAAGAAGATCATGATGAAAATGTCAGCAAATCACCGGGGATGGCCTGAGCTATTGTCGTTAACCCTACTTGCATACCGAACGTCGACTCGAACCTCGACTGGGGCAACACCCTACTCACTAGTATATGGTATGGAGGCTGTACTTCCTGTCGAAGTGGAGATGGAATCACTAAGAGAGATCCTAGATCCCAGATAGAGGAGAGCCATTGGATACAAGATCGATATGATCAGTTATCCCTTATAGATGAAAGAAGAGCTGCTGCTATATTCCACGGTCAACTCTATCAACAGCGAATGTCCCGATCTTATAACAAGAAAGTGCGACCTCGGGAATTCAAGGAGTATGATTTGGTACTGAAGAAGATCATTCCGGGCCAAGATGCAGCTAAGGGAAAATTTGCCCCAAACTGGGAAGGACCCTTTCTTGTCAAAGCAGTCCTATCGGGCGGAGCTTTGAAATTGGAAGAGATGGACGGTGAGAAATTCCCGCAACTAATCAATTCTGACTCGGTGAAACGGTATTATGTCTGAGACTCTTTTTGCTTTCAAACTGGACTACTATGTCTTGATGAATTAAAAAAGAAGAAGAAAAATTTTAAAAAAAAGGAAAAAAAAGAAAAAAAAAAGAAAAGAAAAATATATCAAGTCTAGTTTTTCAGGTCTGGGCCTGAACTACGAAAGACCTGATCTCCTATCTGTGGGAGAACGTAGGCAGCCACTTATGGTGCGGTCTAACCCTTGAAAACCATCAAAATCCTATCAAATTTTACCCTTGAAAAACATCAAAAATCCCATCAAATCAAATCGAAAAACATCAAAATCCTATCAAATCAAACTCAAACCCAAATAAACCCTTTTCAAACTTTCAGGTCTGAGCCTGAACTACGAACGACCTGATCTCCTATCTGTGGGAGTATGTAGGTAGCCATTTATGATGCGGTCTTACCTTAAGAAAAATCCAACCACTCTCCTAACCTATACAAAAATCCAAAACCTATCCATCAAGCCCAAACCAATCGACCGCTCATGCGGAGGGGACCTAGCGACACCTCAGCATAACTCCCGCCGAATCTGATGCCACATGACGAGACTAGGGCTATGTCGACATAATAAGTTATGAAGCGAAAATGGTAACAGTGGACATGGTTAGACATGTGCAAACCAGGGAAATGAACTAAACTTGCTTCTTTTTAATATATTCAACTGTTTGGAATACAAAAGTTGATTCTAATATATGACAAGTGATAATAACAAAGTCTCTATAGGGAAATAAAATAGAGCTATAAATCAGTGGTGAGACGAGCCAACATCGCCAAATATCCAGCAATCTCTGTAGTCGGGGGAGCATCTCTAAACTCATGCTCCAACATATCAACCCGCCTCAGCATTTCTGCGGCCATGCGAAAAACCTCCTCTGGACTCTATACTACACTCTGTACGTGATCGATGAGTCCATCTGAGAAAATCTCGACTGCATCTCTATCAATGATGGCCTGATCTCTGGAAGCACGGGCTGCGTCTCTCTCAGTGATGGCAGTATCCCGACCGGCTACAGTGGTTAACAACAGAGCCCGAGCCTGATCTCTCTTAAAGGTCACCAGCTGAAGCTGTCTATCCATCGCCTCCATGGAAACTGAGGCTAAACAGTGCTCACTAGAGAAGCTGTCAACTCTACAAATAAAGCATCCTCAGTCGGAGATATAGGATCCTCCATCGGTTTCGCCGCATCCGTGGAATAACCATCGTCATCATATAAAGATCTTATACCAACCTGATCTGCGATCTCTGGTGCCAAATCCGACTCAAGCCAAGCTGAATACTCTGCAGAGCGGCCTGGATGGCCATCTCTAAACTCTGCTGTCTGTCGATGAGACCAGAACCTATAAACCTAAACCAAATCAGCCTCGGTGACTGAGCAGATGGGGAAGCGATAATCCTTAATCCCCTCAAATGCATGGACCTCCTACTGCTGATCAAACTGACCCATTACTGCCAGAGGATGATAGGTTGTCACACGACTCAAACCCGCCAAGGGGAGGACATCCTGGTCAACGACATGGGTGGTGAAACTCATAAAGGACCAGTACCCAGAATACATGACTATAGCAAAAGGCTCCACCATGGCACCCAGGAATGAAGTCCAGGATGCCTCATCGACGCAAGAAGTCGGGCGATATGAATAAACCTGAGATAAGCCATGTCGAATATAAAAACCGTGACGGCGAAGTCGCCCTATCGGTCGGAGGTGAGTCATCAACCAGATGTATAAAAGCACTGGACTACCTCTGAACTCCTGATCACCAGCGTTATGGCAGATAGATGCTGAAATCAATGTCTCTGCCAGGATAAGGGGCAATATAGTGACGTCCTCTCGAAGAGCCCTAACAGCCATCAACATCGCCACATCCAAATGATCCGTATAAAATGGCATGTACAAATAGGCTACGAGGCACATAACCAAGGCATCCATGCGGGCAACATACCAGCGCTCCTCCGAAATGGCGAAGTCTCCTTGATAAACAGCAAAGCTATCCGCGAAAGCAAAATGTCTAAACATAAAGTCCATGGAGATGATGTGGCTACCACCCACCTCAGCCATCACAACTGCTCTCCTCAATCCAGTCATCGTCATAAACTAGCAGCACATATGGCCCAAAGCCACTCGAGCACATGGCCCCTCTATCAACAGTCATGAAATGCGACTATACTCCTCCAATGTAGGAGTTAACTCGGCTGAGCCGAACCGAAAGACGTGACGCTCAGAAATCCAGTACTTGAGTATCCCGTCAATAAATCCCTCCGGAATCTGGAAGGACAGTAAAGACATGGAGTGGCCCAGCATGCGGCTAACATCGATACGATCAGTGGATGGCAGCTGGTCATACCAAACCCTCAAGATGGTAGCTACATAGCTAGGAGGAAGGTGGTCCAAACGTACCACAGCAGAGGACGACATCTGTATAACCTGTGTCAATTAGACCATACAGGGATCAATCTCTATCCAATCATTCAAATATATCTAAAGCATGCATCATACCAATGATAAAACAATATGTGTGATGAATAAATAAAAAGCATCATATATAGATATCTGCCAAGTACATTAGTTTCATAAACATCACTGTCATACTTATGATACATGTGAAAATAAAAAATAAAAAGTACAGGATATTGGGGCACAAATGCCCAATGACTAACAAATGACCTATGGGCTCGCCACCTCGTCAAAATCACCCAAGAAGGTGGTGGTATCATCAAACTGATCAACCTGAGGTCGTCTATCGGGAGTGGGCACATCCTGCTGATCCGGGCGATAAGGCGTCTCCTGCATATCCGAGGGAACGGTGAAGGGAGCATCTCTATCCTGGAAGCCACCAAAACCTGAGGGTCCAGCACCATGAGAGCCACCACCACCTGACGGTCCAGCCTCATAACCCCAAGAAGCAAAAGTGTGAGCCAAGGATGGGTCCAAGCCATTGTAACTACAATAGGCCGACAGCTCCTCCAACTGAAGTCTCAAGGCATCAATCTGATCCTAATGAGACGGCTCCTAAAAACACGATATCCAGTCCCTCATCATAAGGGATCCTGGAACCCTGTCACCCAAGAACTGGGTAGCCCGGGTCTGAGCACCTATTGTGCGCCGGACCCACCAAGCGATAAAGTTCGCCAAAGAGATCGGACCCTCAGACAGGAGGAAACCATCAAACCCCAAGGTGGGAATCGATGCATCCAACGAAGTCAAAGGCCAAAAGCACTGGGCTGGAAGAAGATACGGTAGGCGAATCTCCCCAGTAATGCATCGAATAGTGCGCTCTCCAAGGTAGAGCTCCCAACCTCCATCAAAAAGGAATAGAATCCAGCGAGTCAATAAATAGAACTCTGGCCCTGTCGACACGCCATCCTCAAATCCCTCAGCCAAGTGCTCTCCAGAATATGGGGTCCACACTATGTCTCGAGCTATCAACGTCTCCAACTAAAGACAGGCATGGGTGAAGTCCTCCGCAATCAAGACCTCAGACAGAGTAAACTAATGCCATCTACGTCCCCGGGGATAAGTGTCCAAGCCTAAGACAGAGGTAGGGCGAAGACAGGGAACCCTCTCATATGCCCAGAACTGTCAATTCAAACAAACCCTCCATCAGTTGTGGGAAGGGATAAATCAATTAAAAGGCAAATAAATGAAATTCGGTCAAAAAGACTTACTAGAAGAAACGAGTAAAATCCAACCCAGGCGTCGATAACTCCCTCAGATCGCAGTCGCATCCCGTGCAGGAAAAGAGCGAATGTGAACAATCCCCAATCGTAGTCCCCAATACGGTCTACATCTCGAATAGCCCCTACCATGCTAAAGGGCACAGTGGAGGAGTTGTTCGCTATGAAATAACCCCTCATGATGGTGAGGAACAGACGCCGCAAGATGCGATCCCTCTCCGCCAAATCAACAGGCAACTTCTGCTGCAAGGTGCCTCGAGCTGAATCGATGCCCAAATATCCTGATCGAAAACTACGAGCCTTGAAGGCTAGCTCCTGAGGAGAAAACCTTAGGAGGGTACGCACAGCAGCCCCAGTGATGGTCAGCTCCAAGGGCACCCTATCCCCGATAAACTCCAAGCCAGTGATATACCTCCAATCAAGGGGAGTCATCATCACCTCGCAGTCTAGTAGATGCAACAACTGACTCTGGTGAAACCATCTCTCACCCAAAGCCTGTAAATAGCCCCCAGGGCAACAACGGGGAACAATGGTAAAGAAGGCCCCGAAACCCCAAGAATCTACGATCTCCCTGTACTCGAGATGTAATGACTGATACAGAGCATAGACACTGAACCAATTACCCCTAAGCTGGGTAAACTCTGGCACCTGTACGACGTCAAGGTTAAGAAAACCAGTCTATGTCAGAAAGGAGAAAAGAAAACAAATCAATCCCATACCTCATTCGCCTGCAAGTGAATGGAGGGATGGTGGTTCAAATCCGTGCCCAGCAAATCTGGAACCTTTACCTCAATGCCTGGAAGAAATCTAGGTGCAGTAGGGAGCGGAGGCGGAACCTCATGTAACGACCATGAATTTTAAACTCCTTATTAATTAAATATGTGATTTAATTTTAACGAGTTAGTTTTGTGAGTTTATTTAAACCTTATGTGGTTATGTGAATTTGCAAATTAAGTAAAGAGAGTCACTAATGGTTATTTAAATTAGTGGACTAACCCTAAGACTTTAATATCAAAAGAATTGATAGAGTGTTAGTAATTAAATATTCAATTTACTTGAATATAGTGAAAGAGTTACATGTGTCGATTAATTATTATTGTTGAGAATAATATATTAATGAGCAAAGAATTAATAAATATAATATTATTATATTTACTTGATTAATTATTTTATACAAACATGCGATATATTAAACCTTTAATATATGGTAGTTATATATATTGTATAAGGTGTAAGGTAACATATTTGGTATGGCTATATAATATATATATATATATATATATATATATATAGACTATATATTAAATTTAATTACTTTATGTGAGTTACATTATATTATGACTTATGTAACATGATATGGGTGGTAGACATTAATGTATACCCTAGTGACATATAGTAACAAACAATTGCTATTTGGTAAATGATTTCAATAAGTTATTAATTGAAATAATAATGTTATGGATAATGAGTCATAATAATACCCAATTGCTTTATATTCGGTGTTAATATAATGTACATGGATTATATGATTGGTGTATATGTACCTACTTGATACATTATATTTTTGCTAAATGAAATAACATGGTAACACCCATCTTAATGTATAACTTAAATATATACTATATGTAAATATATTATATAACCTAGTGTATTTATTATATAACCTAAGTGGGCTTATATATGTGTAAGCTTAGCATAACTAAGTGTTGTATGATTGTCCAAATGCTGAGTTCTTGTCCCACAATGAGGGTCATATATCATACACACGTGAATACATCATGAGGCTATCCTATTCCCTATTTTTCCTCAAACTTAGCAAACTTCATAGCTTCATAGCAATCATGCAATGGGGAGTGGGCATGATGATGAACTCCAACAACTAAATCACCAACTCCTTCCTACCCATTGAATTCTTATGTTGCACATCGAATCAAACCATGAAGCAAAGCTATGTACTGGGCAATCAATTTTCTATAAATGAAAGCTCTCCCTCTCATTCTCAATTTGCTAAAAAAATTGTCTAATAAATTCAAGAAAAGAGTGAGTACTTATATACATATCAGTAGAGCAAGTGTGAGTTAGCAATTGCAGAGGTATAATTCTCTCAATGCTCTTCATTCATGTTCTTCATTTTTCTATTTTTGAGATTTCTAAGTCTTTGATTCTTGAGTTAGGCATGGATTGATTGTTAATTGGTTTGGAATATAATTATTAAGTGGTATATAAGTTGATATATATATATATATATACTAGAACTGTGTTGTAGCATGATTGAATTGTTGTTCATTGGAAATTATCTGAGTTAGGTTGAGTCTCTACCGAGCAGAGGCAGTTTCTAGACGGCCCAAGCAACTGCGCAGCTGAGCCAGTGTTGCACTGGCCAGCGGCGCGGTGGCGCCAGGCCTGCACTAGACTTCTTGCTTTCTGTTACAGTTTCTTATAATGCTAACTTGGTCATACCACTATGGACATACATGAATACTTGTGTAACTCTTATGCATGTGTTCCTTGATGCTATATGTATATGTCATGACCATGTTAGTACGAAAAGCATATGTTTTAAAAGGAAACTTGTAGTTTCGAAAGAGAACTTGTTACGAACATATCGTGTATGCATTCTGAAATTATGAACATGATAGTATGGTTTATATTAACATTTAATGCACGTTTAAAGTGTTGATCATACACTAGCATACTTGATTGAAAGATTCAAAAGGTTTTTCAAGAAAAACTTAAGGACTTTGAAAGTGAACTTGACCAAGGTTGATGTCTTTTAGATTCTGACCGTATGAGAGCGTTTATATGGCTTAGTAGTGTGTTTTCATACATGTGAGACATGGTTACGAAACACTTTGTTTATACTAAACGACCTTTGTGGACTTAGTATACTCTTCAAAGAAAACTTAAGATTTGAAAGTTAATAACATCAATTACCATATGGGTTATGTTATGAGCATGCCAGCATGAAGATTAGGAGTTCACTATGCCTATAGACATATTAACATGAACATCATTTGTTTATATACAGATTTCACATATGCATGCATAATCATATAAAGTGGATTTCTAAGGCATGAACTATGTGGTTGAAGTATGCATGAGTAGTTTACGCACAAGCATGACTACTTAACATTGTTTAGCCTCGTTATGTGATAGTATGAATTTAATAGTTGACCTTGAGGCATGAGCTTGATTAACTTAAAGTTTACCAACATTGAACCTTATAACTTAGAATTATGGACAGAACCTTGCAATATGTGTATCTTAAACTGTATTGCATGATTAAATTGAAGTGTTATGTGTTCAAACCTATATTGATGCATAGAAACTAGATAATCTAAAGTTATTAAATCTAAGACATGATTAAATTGACTTACATGATCTTATGTGATAGACTTATATGATAAGTAGATTATTGTAAGTGTAGACTTATATTAGTTTACACATGCTAATTGAAAGACCGATTTGTTAATGATAGGTTGTTTCAACGAGTTTAATTAAAGCTAGAACTTATTTGTAGCTGAGCAATCAGGCAAGTTCCCTAACTTTATTCAAATTTATATTGAGCAAGTCTCCGAACTTCACTCTTTGGTTGTGCAAGTTGTTTTGAACCCGTTCTTATATTGTTATACAAGTTTCATATCCTTCTCATATTGTATTGAGCAGGATTATTGTTGAATTGAAAGTTATTCATTTAAGCTTGAACTTTATTTCCAAGCATGCTTTAAGTGGTTTAATTACTTTACAGTTATTCCACATCAATCTTTTTCATATTCGCACTTAGTACACTTGAGTTCGTACAGTCTTGGACTTGTACATTGTTTAAAGTTCTATAATTCTTGAACTGCGTTAGATAAATTCTGAACCCTTGTTCGGTCAGACAATTGTATGAAATTTTATAAAAGCTATCCAAAACAATTGATAGTAAGGATTCTTAGACTGAAAGAACACCCCTTATATATATAGGGGAGTACCCTAGGTATCTAGTATAAAGATACAAACAGCAGAGTTGAATTTTATGCATATACATAGTATAACGACCCCAAAATTTATACAATAATATTCTCCTTCTCGATCGTTAAAAATACATCTTTAATCTAATATTACATCATTATTCGATATACAATCTATATAAAAATGCGGGATATTTAAAACTTTTATAAACTTCTTTCTTTATTGCCCTGAATCGCAACCTTTACATTACATAACTTCGAGTCAAATCTAAATCATGAATCGTTACAACGAAATGACTATACAAAGTCTTACATAATAATTATTATCCATATACATCGGATAGCTCAATTTTACAACTTACCAATTACATTACAATCAAAACATCAAATACAATTTGATATTTAACTTAAGTAATATTATTGAACATTGATTCCTATAATTCATTTAACACGTATCTTTACATTGCATCTTGGACCTGCAGAAATGGTTATTTGCAAGAGTGAGCTCGACAGCTCAGCAACCTCTAACAATTTTCATGCATCACGTAACACATAATAACATGCTCAACATACATTTCATAATCGTTAAAGTAACATGACATACATGCTTTAATCACATAACAAAAATAAAGATTGAGTTCCTTACTCAATCAACATTCTTAAATCAATCAATGTAGTCATAAATTAACTTTAACATTTCATGCTTGCAACATATATAACAAATCATGTTCTTTGCAATACAATTTTAAAAAGTCCATAATATCATTAAGTTCACATAGAAAATAGAAACCGAAAGACTTGCCTGGCTCGTAGATTACCAATTACCGAAAAAACAGCTTAATATAATCTGCTTCATCAATCCTACACACGTATTACCATACGCATCAATTATTAGTCACCTAGAAACGCTCATCAAACGTCTAAGTAAATTCTAATTTACACTTCGTAATCCTCTTCTATTTACTCGCTTGACACTTACTGTCAAATCATATGTATAATTAACAATATCAGTTAATTATCACATAGCTAATCCTCATCGTTAGTTAACCAACTTAGATTAACTCATTTCTCATTAACCAATAAGTTAATAATTATTATCACATAATAATTTACATCACATACTCACATCACATTTTCTCATAATCATATTATATATCACATGATTAATCAATTAATAATTACATACTCATATTAAATTATAATTAAATAAATTATAATTTAAACATCCACTTTAATTATATTATAATTAAATAATTTATAATTGCACCATTTTTAATTTACTTTAAACCATTACTCTAATTAATCAAATTATAATTAAACAAATTATAATTTATAATTAATCAAACTACATCATGCATTAAATTATAATTAAACCAATTATAATTTAAATTTAAACATTTACTTTGATTAAATCAATTAACTCAATTCATTATAATTTAACAATTATAATTTACATTAAACCTTTACTATAATTATAATTACATATTATATTTTATCAATATAATATATTAGAAATCATTTAGTATTCTAATGTAAGTCTAACATGTTATCATATCACACATCATGTTAACTTTTATGTTCCAACTAAAATGCACAAGAAAATTAAAGCATCAAAACTTTCTGCATATCCCCCACCGGGGCGGGGGTTCTAAGCCTAGCAAGGCCCGTCAGGGCGGGACCCCTCTAGGGGTTCAAATTTTGCTCGCGAATTTTGTAGAGAAAAAGCCAATTTGGCTTATTTCTCCACACCACATTCCACTTCCAATCAATACAATTCATAACAACTTTAATAAAAAAATATAATTTCTAAACTCCTAACATGTTTTAACACATTTAATCCTTAAAACACATAGTTTACAACAATCAATTCCATGATTTTTGAAGAAAAATCATTGACAAGTGTTCTTGATGAAATTGAACACTATAGTTTATTTTCAAAATGAAATAAACAATTTAAAATATGTTTGAATTTGTTTATAACCATATTAACATAATCTAACATCAATTTAAGCCACAACTAACAATCAACCATGAAATTTTAGTTTTCAAATAAACTATATATATATTTCAAAATACTTTCACTGTGACTTTTTAATTCTTCATATTCATCATAGGCATACCAAATTAAACTACGAACTTACACATAAAATTCATATATAGGCATGTTATGAACACAATTTATATACATATACATCATGTTTTTCAATTTTCACCATAACTCAATTATCAGAGAACTACATTATGAAGAACATAAAAACATAATTAAAACAAGGAATTTAGATTATAACCTTGACTTAGTGAGGAAGATGATGATGAGGCTTCTAGTTTTGTTTTCTCACAAAACCCCTTCCTCTCTTTTTCTTTCTTCTTCTCTCTTCTTCTTCCTTTTCTCTCTATCTTTTCTCTGTATTTCTTCTTTGTTTAACCTTTTGTTTTCTCTAGCAGGCTAACGCTTCTAAACTAACATATATTATAAATATAATATACATATAACATATATACAATATATATGTAACTTATACTATATTAATGTAGATACTAATTCCTTTATTAATTATATAGGTTACAATTTTGAATATCAAAAGCCCTAAGGCTTGTTTGGCAAAACAAGTTTATTTTAAAAAACTAACTTTTTGAGCTTAAGGCCCTGTTTGGTAAAACAAGATTAGAACAAAAGTAAGGGCCTTGTTTAGAAAAACGGTTTTAAAACTCTTTTAATTCTTTTAATAAATTCTTTAACACATATTTAATTAATTAAATCTTAACATTATATTTTAATTAATTAAAAATTAACATCAATTAATCACATAAATATTGTTACATAATTATAATTACTCGCTAATTATAATTGCATGTAACACTCATCACATTACTCGTCTAATTTAATCATCTCAATTAAATTAGCAATATAACATAAAATCATTATATCAATTAAATTAAATACTAAATATTCATTTAATTAATATATTACACTTAATTATATTATTCCATAATAATCACATAATTATTTATTTAACTCAATAAATAATTCAATTAATTTATTTATTTAATTCAATAAATATATAAATTCTCTTCACACCAAATCACATATTTCACAATATATAACACATATACACATACTCGTACTTAAACATCTTAAAATAAGAATTTTATTTATTAAATTCTCATTTATTAATTCTTAAAAATTCGGGATGTTACATCATTCCCTCCTTATAAGGATTCCATCCTCGGAATCAACGGAAACCTCCCTTCTTGGTTTTCACAAAATCTCTTTCACAATTTTATTGTTGAATAACTTCAACACATTATCTTAACGACATTTATATAAACTACACATATATCTTTACTAAATTCACCTCTTCAACATGGTTAAGGTTTTATTACATAACCGTCAATCAAACACAATCATATATCAAATATTATATATCTTATTTAACTCATTCATTTCCTTTCTAAGGATCATTACTATATATTCTACTCGTAGAATTAATATACTACATAATTCACCATCTATAATTATTCGTGTTATCACATTCACCCCTTCTTCTAAGAATTTTGTCCTCGAAAATTTTATTACTCTTCATTCATTCAATCTATCAAAAATAGATTTTACGTTAATCTTTATTCACTGGATTAAAGCGTTCTACAACTACTTCTTTCTAATGAATATCCTCCTTACCACATTCACCTTCAGAGAAAAAAAATAAGAATCTTCCACAATTGCTCAATAATTGGGAAGCGATATAAATAACTCAGGAATTTAAAAGATTCCAAATCATGCTGAGTGGTCGCAAGATCTTGAACTTATTTTTTAGGCTTACAGTGCTTCACCCCCGGTACTTTACACTATAAAATCGCATCGGTACTCTAGATGGCCAGCTTATCGTACCCCTACGTCGTGCACAAACGTAGTACATCGTAACGACTATATGCGTTACATTCTGAACTATAGTTCCGATAACATGTCCCCTTTTTATAGGGTTGTTCACCTCAGCTTTTTAACATCTGAATCCGCACCAAAACAATTTGGTTCGGCATAGTTTGACCAAGAACGCTCAAATTTCATAAACATCTTTCAATACTTATCTAGCTGAATCAAGTAGCATAGACTTCTAGCAATAATTCGGATATCAATCGAAATATATATATATATATATATATATATCTTTAGCCAACTCAATTTTTTTAAGGAAACTAAAAGTAAACAAATCTCTTTTTTTTCTAAGAAAATTAAAATAATAAGTAAATCTTTTCATAATATCCTGATATCGTACCGTAGTAATGGTACGTTGAGGATTTCGTCAATACATGACGTTGTCATACTACATCATACTATAGTGGGCTGACGATCATACGATCACATCCAACACTAGGTTTAACTGCATTGATAACTTCCTCGATTGTTATTTCTACACCATATCAAATGATGCATAGAATATAGAAAATATATTTTAAAATTTTCAAATCATTTTTGTCTAGCTGAAGCAATTAGCATAGACATGTGAATAATAGCACTATTTTAAAAATTCATTGGCTCCATCATTTGATCCAATGTTTTTCAAGAAAGTAGAAGTGCAACATCAGCACGAAGTCAATAAATTTCAAAAATCTAGCAAAGCTAGGAGATTTAGAATGTAAAAACTTTTTTCGTCAATTAAATCTTTACTCCATCATTACTTAATCATTCTATAAATCCAAACAACATCAATGCTTTCTATACCATAACATTTCTATACCCAATATAGTTCATCGAACTTACCACACTTTGGAAGTTCAGGAACTTGCTACAATAATATGAGTTTAAGAACTTGTCCTAGCAATACGTAGTCAAAGAACTGATCAGAGACTGTCCATATGCTTAGGGGTTCAAAACATACATACGACTATGAGTCATGAACTAACCATAAGTATGAGTTTTAAGAACTCGCCTAACCTTAAGATCATCTAATGTAATCTTAATATCATCTAATCTAATCTCTATTGACTCTAACTATCAAATATAATATGAGAAAATAATCACCTTCTCGTCATATATATATCGATAGCGCGACACCAACCTTCCAACGATTATCAATATGATAAGCCAAGTGTAAGCACAAAACCCTGCCCATACAAATATTTGTACAACTCAGCCACCACATGAGTCCTCAATTGAAATTCCAATTAACTCTATCTTACTTATAACTTCTCGCTCTATACTCGATATAGACTTTCTGTATCTCATCATTTATAACTCCTCGTGAGTTAAACTCGTAATATATCATAGTACATTCTCGTTATAGTCTCAACCTATAACTATTCAATCATTTAAAGACCAACTGTATTTCATCTTTAAAAAAAATATCACACCGTGATCTTATTCTATAACCATCTCCCTTATGATTCTCATTATCATTTTGTTTTAAAAACTTCTTATCTCTACCTGTCATCATGACATATTATGATTGTATTATTCTTTTAAACTTATGGACTTCGTCTATTCATCGTTATTCGTCATCTCGATTATTAGAGTTAGGCAACTCCTGATTCTTCTCTCTATATCTCTTCAAGATTCTTATTTGAATCTTCTTGTTTATTAAACAACTCTTCCCTTAAGAATTCATATAGCTCAATATTTTATTCGAGTTTTATTCCTCTCATTCTCATATTCTTCTTAAAACATTTCTAGGACTTAACTCATCCTATACATATACGTATGTGAAAAGAATCACCTTTTCATTATACGTAACTTAAACTTAACATCTTATTCTCTAAGGTCATAGCCTAAGGTACTCTTACCTAAGGTGTATAACCTACAGCTTTGATACCAACTGTAACGACCCCAAAATTCATACAATAACATTCTCCTTCTCGATCGTTAACAATACCTCTTTAATCTAATATTACATCATTATTCGATATACAATCTTTACAAAAATGCGGGATATTTAAAACTTTTATAAACTTCTTTCTTTATTGCCCTAAATTGCAACCTTTACATTACATAACTTTGATTCAAATCTAAATCATGAATCGTTACAACAAAATGACTATACAAAGTCTTACATTACAATTATTATCCATATACATCGGATAACTCAATTTTACAACTTACCAATTACGTTACAATCAAAACATCAAATACAATTTGATATTTAACATAAGTAATATTATTGAACATTTATTCCTATAATTCACTTAACACGTATCTTTACATTGCATCTTGGACCTGCAAAAATGGTTATTTGCAAGAGTGAGCTCGACAGCTCAGCAAGTTCTAACAATTTTCATACATCACGTAACACATAATAACATGCTCAACATACATTTCATAATCGTTAAAGTAACATGGCATACATGCTTTAATCACATAACAAATATAAAGATTGAGTTCCTTACTCAATCAACATTCTTAAATAAATCAATATAGTCATAAATTGACTTTAACATTTCATGCTGGCAACATATATAACAAATCATGCTCTTTGCAAGACAATTTAAAACAGTCTATAATATCATTAAATTCACATAGAAAATAGGAACCGAAAGACTTGCCTGGCTCGTAGATTACCAATTACCGAAAAAAGAGCTTAATATAATCTGCTTCATCAATCCTACACAGGTATTACCATACGCATCAATTATTAGTCACCTAGCAACGCTTATCAAACGTCTAAGTAAATTCTAATTTACACTTCGTAATTCTCTTCTATTTACTCGCTTGACACTTACTGTCAAATTATATGTATAATTAACAATATCAGTTAATTATCACATAGCTAATCCTCATCGTTAGTTAACCAACTTAGGTTAACTCATTTCTCATTAACCAATAAGTTAATAATTATTATCACATAATAATTTACATCACATACTCACATTACATTTTCTCATAATCATATTATATATCACATGATTAATCAATTAATAATTACATACTCATATTAAATTATAATTAAATAAATTATAATTTAAACATCCACTTTAATTACATTATAATTAAATAATTTATAATTGCACCATTTATAATTTACTTTAAACCATTACTCTAATTAATCAAATTATAATTAAACAAATTATAATTTATAATTAATCAAACTACATCATGCATTAAATTATAATTAAACCAATTATAATTTAAATTTAAACATTTACTTTGATTAAATCAATTAACTCAATTCATTATAATTTAACAATTATAATTTACATTAAACCTTTACTATAATTATAATTACATATTATATTTTATCAATATAATATATTAGAAATCATTTAGTATTCTAATGTAAGTCTAACATGTTATAATATCACACATCATGTTAACTTTTATGTTCCAACTAAAATGCACAAGAAAATTAAAGCATCAAAACTTTCTGCATATCCCCCATCGGGGCGGGGGTTCTAAGCCTAGCAAGGCCCGTCAGGGCGGGCCCCCTCTAGGGGTTCAAATTTTTCTCGCGAACTTTGTAGAGAAAAAGCCAATTTGGCTTATTTTTCCACACCACATTCCACTTCCAATCAATACAATTCATAACAACTTTAATAAAAAAATATAATTTCTAAACTCCTAACATGTTTTAACACATTTAATCCTTAAAACACATAGTTTACAACAATCAATTCCATGATTTTTGAAGAAAAACCATTAACAAGTGTTCTTGATGAAATTGAACACTATAGTTTATTTTCAAAACGAAATACACAATTTAAAATATGTTTGAATTTGTTTATAACCATATTAACATAATCTAACATCAATTTAAGCCACAACTAACAATCAACCATGAAATTTTAGTTTTCAAATAAACTATATATATATTTCAAAATACTTTCACTGTGACTTTTTAATTCTTCATATTCATCATAGGCATACCAAATTAAACTACGAACTTACACATAAAATTCATATATAGGCATGTTATGAACACAATTTATATACATATACATCATGTTTTTCAATTTTCACCATAACTCAATTATCAGAGAACTACATTATGAAGAACATAAAAACATAATTAAAACAAGGAATTTAGATTATAACCTTGACTTAGTGAGGAAGATGATGATGAGGCTTCTAGTTTTGTTTTCTCACAAAACCCCTTCCTCTCTTTTTCTTTCTTCTTCTCTCTTCTTCTTCCTTTTCTCTCTATCTTTTCTCTGTATTTCTTCTTTGTTTAACCTTTTGTTTTCTCTAGCAGGCTAACGCTTCTAAACTAACGTATATTATAAATATAATATACATATAACATATATACAATATATATGTAACTTATACTATATTAATGTAGATACTAATTCCTTTATTAATTATATAGGTTACAATTTTGAATATCAAAAGCCCTAAGGCTTGTTTGACAAAACAAGTTTATTTTAAAAAAACTAACTTTTTGAGCTTAAGGCCCTGTTTGGTAAAACAAGATTAGAACAAAAGTAAGGGCCTTGTTTGGAAAAACGGTTTTAAAACGTTGTCACATAATTATAATTACTCGCTAATTATAATTGCATGTAACACTCATCACATTACTCGTCTAATTTAATCATCTCAATTAAATTAGCAATATAACATAAAATCATTATATCAATTAAATTAAATACTAAATATTCATTTAATTAATATATTACACTTAATTATATTATTCCATAATAATCACATAATTATTTATTTAACTCAATAAATAATTTAATTTATTTATTTATTTATTTCAATAAATATATAAATTCTCTTCACACCAAATCACATATTTCACAATATATAACACATATACACATACTCGTACTTAAACATCTTAAAATAAGAATTTTATTTATTAAATTCTCATTTATTAATTCTTAAAAATCTGGGATGTGACACATAGCGTACGCGAAACTGATCCCCTCAAGTACTTATTATATAGCCAGTAACCAAAGGGTCAATCAGCTATTGATTCCATTGGAGTTTTATAGTTCAAAAGTCTACTTGACTATCAGTTATTCTAAAAGCAATTATTATTCTTGCTTCCGATATTCATATTGTTGAATTCATTGTCAGATATATTCCTTTCATCATGATATATCCTTTATTGTTGTATTTAAACTTGCTGAGCGAACTTGTTGCTCATTCTTGCTATATCATGACTTATATTGCGGTTAAGCCCGAGACTTCAGGGAAGGACAAGGGTAAAGGGAAGATGTAGGATTAGTTTACAAAGAGCATACTTTACTTTATGTTTAATTGAATTACCGTTATGTAATATGAACCCTAATGACTATTCTAGGGTATGTTTGTATGACTGTATTAAGGTTATCGAATCTTGGGACTAGTAACACCTTTTGAATGAACGACGTACGTTTATTATATTCCGTATTTAGTTATCGTATGTTGTTTAGAGGTGGATGTTTGTATTGTATCGTGACGACCGAATCGGGGTTAGAGAACCCGGATTTGGGGGTGTCACAGGTTGGTATCAAAACTGTCAGTTATAAACGTTAGGAATGCGAAACTTAGGTTATAACCTTTGTAGAAAACTCAAATAGAGTATGTAAGTGATGGATTGACGATATCCATCGAGTTTTATTGTCATACTGAAGTTGTTTATTTAAATCAGCTATGATTGATAGACGTCCTAACTTCTTAATGCTAGCATGAATAGCATATCACATAAAACCTAATGTTTTCATTCTTTCCTTAGATCATGCCACCGAGGAGACTACCACGAAACCAGAGGGAGGAAGGATCCGTTAACAACGGAGGGGGAAATACTGACCCAATGCAGAACTTCGTTGACTTGTTAACAGAAGCAATGCAAAACAGACCCCCGCCAGCAGGGCAGCCAGGACAGCACTTGGCTAGCTTCAAGGATTTTAAATTGGTAGGACCACCGGAGTTCCGGGGAACCTTAGACCTAATCGAAGCCCAAACCTGGATAAAAGAGATGGAGAAAGTGTTTGAGGTCGCACGGGTGGCCGAAGCCCAGAAGACGAGTTTTGCCACTTTCATGATGAAGGGCGAAGCTAATATTGGTGGAAAGCCAATAAAGGACGGGCAGGCGAAGGAGTTATTCCTTGGGACAAATTTAAAGAGCTATTCCTCGAGAATTACTTCTCGGAGAATACGTAACAGGATATAAAAGTTAAGTTTCTGGAACTGAAATAAGTTAGTATGTCTGTCGCAGAGTACGCGGCAAGATTTAACGAGTTGGCCCGATTCGCTTCACATCAGGTTGACACGGAGGCTAAGAAGGCAAGCAGGTTCGAATTAGGACTGAAACCATGGGTACAGAAAGCAGTGGCTGTGTTGAAGACTAAGACTTACTCTGATCTATTGGAAAAGGCTGTCATTGCAGAAAGAGGCAATGAAGCCATAACACGATTTAAACAAGAAAAGAAGACCGGACATGAAGGACAGAAGGGGGGAAGCAGCAGAGGCAGCAACCCCAACAAGCGTAAATGGATCGAGAGCCAATCCTCTGGAGGTAACAAGTCCGGGGGAAAGACCAAGAAAAGTGTGAAGTGCAACAACTGCGGGAGGAATCACTTGGGGGAGTGCATGAAGGGAAAGAGTGTTTGTTATCGTTGTGGACATCCGGGGCACGTGGCTCCTCAGTGTCCGAACAAGCAGAAAAGAGGGTGTTTCTCGTGTGGAGCCCTAGACCATCAAATTAAGGACTGTCCGAAGAGAAAGGGCGATGCAGCTAGTGGCAACAGCAAAAACAACAACAACAACGGGCTGAGCATTGGAGGGCCAGCCAGTCAAGCTAACAGACCAACGACACGCACGTTCAACATGACCGTTCAGGATACGGTGGAGTCCAAGGACGTGGTGTCAGGTATCATTCCAATCAATAATATAGATGCCTATGTGTTATTTGATTCGGGTGCTACCTGCTCTTTTGTTTCTGAAGAATTTGCTAAACGGTTAGACTTACCCCGTGAAAGATTAGAACACCCTATGAATGTAGAAGTAGCAAACAAGGAAATTATCCCCGTAGAATACATTCATACGAACTGTTATACCGAATTGAGAGGATTTAAGCTCAAAGTGGATTTGATATCGATTTATTTGGGAGAATTTTATGTAATCCTTGGGATGGATTGATTATCGATTCGCGGAGCAGTTATCGACTATAAGAAGAAGTGTGTACACATTAAGACTCCGAATAAGTCAAAGGTGGTGTTTTATGGTAGTAAATTGCCGCGACAATCTCATTGTCTGACGATGATGCAAGCGTAGAGATTGCTTAGGAAGGGTTGTATAGGTTATTTGGCTCACGTGGTTGATACTCGAACAGTCGAGGGTGAACTGGTCAGATACCTATTATAAGGGAATTCGTCGATGTCTTCCCAGACGAGATTCTGAGATTGCCATCGGATAGAGAGATTTAGTTTGTTATTGATTTGGCACCAGGGACAGCACCGGTATACAAAGCGCCGTATCGTATGGCTCCGATAGAACAAATAAGAACAAATATCCGTTACCCAGGATCGACGATCTATTTGATTAATTGAAGGGGGCAAAGTACTTTTCAAAGATTGACTTGAGGACCGGTTATCACCAACTGAAAGTGAGGCCGAAGGATATTCCAAAAACGGCATTCAGAACTCGGTATGGACACTTTAAGTTTCTGGTAATGTCATTCGAATTGACGAACGCGCCGGCAGCATTTATGAACTTGATGAACAGAGTGTTCAAGCAGTATTTGGATAAGTTTGTTGTCGTGTTCATCGATGACATTTTGGTGTATTCAGAGACTGAGGAAGAACATGCCGAGCATCTTCGGATAGTGTTGGAGACATTAAGGAGGGAGAAGCTTTATGCAAAATTCTCCAAGTGTGAGTTTTGGCTGCAGAGAGTGCAGTTTTTGGGCCACGTTATTGACAAGAATGGTGTTTCTGTGGATCCAACAAAGGTAGAAGCGGTTATCAATTGGGAGCAGCAGAAGATGCCGATAGAAATCAGGAGTTTCTTAGGATTAGCAGGATACTATCGGATATTCATCCAGGATTTTTCAAAGATAGCGTCGCCGTTGACCAATCTAACCAGAAAGACGGTAAAATTTGTTTGGACGGAGAAATGTGAAGAGAATTTCCTTGAATTAAAGAAGAGGCTTAGTCAAGAACTTGTGTTGACTTTATCGGATAACACAGAAGGGTTTGTAGTATATAGCGATGCGTAACACAAGGGTCTTGGCTGTGTACTGATGTAACACGGCAGGGTCATTGTGTACGCTTCACATCAGCTGAAAGATTATGAGAAGGGTTATCCGACTCATGACCTGGAGTTAGCAACGGTAGTTTTTGCCTTGAAGATTTGGAGGCATTATTTGTATGGTGAGAAGTGTGAGATATATACGGACCACAAGAGTCTGAAGTATATCTTCACGCAGAAGGAGCTAAACATGAGACAGCGCCGATGGCTAGAATTAATCAAAGATTATGATTGTGAGATTCTGTACCATCCAGGCAAAGCAAATATAGTGGCAAATGCCTTGAGCAGAAAAGGCAAAGAGAAGTTATTTAAGTTAACCATTCAAGAGGAATTGGTGAAGGATTTTGAACGACTAGACTTGGAGGTTAAGTATCCGATGGAGACCGACGAGAAATTATTTACAGTGACAGCGAGTTTGACTTTATTGGATAAGGTTAAAGAGGCACAAGAGATGGACGAAGATTGCAATAAAATCAAGAAGCGATTGGCTGAAGGTGATGAATTGAAATACAAGATTGATAGCACTAGACTACTAAGATTTGAAGGACGAATTTGGGTACCGTTAGTACCAGAGCTAAGAGAATAGATTTTTTAAGAAGCGCACAGTACGAGATACTCGATACACCTAGGAAGCACGAAGATGTACCAAGATTTGCGTCACCACTTTTGGTGGCCAAACATGAAGAGAGAGGTTGCGGAATGCGTAAGTAGATGTCTAACTTGTCAGAGGGTCAAGGCAGAGCACCAACGACCAAGCGGGTTACTACAGCCGTTAAAGATTCCATAATGGAAGTGGGAGCACATCACAATGGACTTTGTGGTGGGACTACAGGCAACGCAGAAAGGGCACGACGCCATATGGGTGATTGTAGATCGTCTTACCAAGTTGGCTCACTTTTTGCCGATTAAGATTAAGTATAGTTTGGACCAGCTAGCCAAATTGTATGTCAAGGAAATTATCTTGAGGCATGGGGTGCCGGTATCTATTGTATCAGATAGAGATCCGCGATTCATGTCAAACTTCTAGAAGAGTCTTCAAGAAAGAATGGGGACACAGCTACGAATGAGTACCGCATATCATCCGCAGACCAATGGGCAAAGCGAGAGAACTATTCAAACACTTGAAGACATGCTCCAAACTTGTGTGATGGGCTTCAAGTGTAGCTGGGAGGATCACCTTCCATTAGTAGAGTTCGCGTACAACAATAGTTATCACGCCAGTATTGGAATGCCGCCGTACGAAGCACTGTATGGGAGGAAATATAGAACGCCCTTATGCTGGGACGAGGTTGGAGAACATCGACTGTTGGGACCAGAGTTGGTACAACAGACAGTATAGATTATCAAGGTGATAAGAGCCCGATTGGTAGCAGCTCAAGATAGCCAGAAGAAGTATGCGGACTTACATCGCAAGAAGAAAGATTTTGAATTGGGAAGCTATGCTTTTCTGAAAGTATCTCCCTGGAAAGGGAAGATTCATTTTGGCAAGTTGAGCCCTAGGTTCATAGGACCATTTGAGATTTTGAGGCAAGTCGGTGAACTGGCGTATGAGGTGGCGTTACCTCTTAAACTTGAACACATTCACTGTGACACCCCCAAATCCGGGTACTTCAATTCCACGGGACTTGGTGTTCACTGTACGAATATCATCTATCTATCTACCCATAGTAAATGCAAACCATGCAATAAATAGAATTAAATCCTCCCCTTATGGGGTTACAACATCTAAGTAATAAATAAAATAAATCCCAGGTCATACTAACCTTAAACATCTGTGCGAAACATAAACAAATAAATAAGTCTTACACAACTCTAATATAAGTCTGAAACATAAACACATAAAATAAACAACAAGTCTTCATCACTTGTTGACCTTGCCCTTGCCTTTGCTAGTAGAAGGCTCGTTGGACCTTTCGTTCTTAACTGTAATGTTATTATTACGCAAGAGTGAGCACGATTGCCCACAAGTATAATAATATGACAACAATAGAATAACATGCGAGTGAATCAAAGACATCTGAATAAAGAAACTTAACTTTTGACTCAAGAATGAATAACAGGAATCAAAAGAACGTCTGAGGGTCATAAGACCTTGAACTATGTCCTAGGTTGTAAAGTTTTTATTCTTTAAACATGTAACAATCATAAGACTATGGACTCTACTTCTCGTACTTAGGGGGATCAGCCCTTAGTATCATACTGTGCACAATATCTCAACGCTAAAGCGTAAATAATCCCCTTTTACAGGGTTGTTCATCTCAGTTTTGACATCAGAGTCTGCACCAAAGGAAGTTTGGTTTGGATAAGCTCAATAAGTATTTTAGAATTTAGAACGTTCATCAACTATGGACTAGTCGATTCAATAAGGGTTCACTAGTCCTATAAGGTTCAACAATAACATCGATATTCAACTTGAATAATAAATCTCAAGAGTATACAATCGAATAAGTATGGTATAACTAAATCATGCTTTTAAAAGATTTACAATATGTAATATGAATTTCGAACTGGAACAATTAAGAACACGAGCTTACTCGATATAGAAACACAAGTCTAAGACTTAATAAATGAATAAATTAGAATTTAGGAAACTTGATAAATCAATAAGTTAGGGATAGGATACTTGCCTCTTGCACAAGCTACAAATATAATTACAATTCACTTCCTCAACGTCCTACACATTACATTATGTATACGACATCGATTAGTTTTCATAACTACCATGTTTAACTGTTGAACTATTCACTTAAGTTCGACTTACAACTTGGTTTATAATATTACTCAATGTCTAACCACATAACATGAATATAAACTCACAACATGCATATCACACATGTATAGCCTTTTAAACAATCATAATCAAGTTTTACAATTACGATATTCAAGTTCGCACTTAGTTTGTTAACTTGAACCTTCACATTATCTTATACATGTCAATAACTTAATTTATTAATCATGAACTTCAAATCATATAATATTCATGTATGTAACTTAAAATAACATCTTTTATTATCGAGAATACTACACTTGTGTGTGTGCATGTCCGAAGCCCTCCGATTGCCTCCGAATACGTATCAGTCACAAAGATGGCCATTTTTACCCATTTTAACGATTTTAAAATGAAACACTTAAAGAATAAAAGTTGTATCTCTACTCGTTATCTTTTCGAATCATCTTGAATCGCCTTAATCGGAGTTCGTATGAAAACGTTATGCTTATTTTACTACAGGAGGTCAAAATAGTCTTGGAAACAAAAAAAAGAGGCTCCCGGACAGCCCTTATTCCCGCTGGGGCGGGTCCTAATGCCCATGAACACCCGCTGGGGCGGGTCCCCCTACTGGTGCACTCACTGGTTCTCGATGAACATACAGAGTAACCCAAATAAATCCAAATTAAACTAACGTAATGAATTATAAGGCTACCCATAATGTAAAAACTCCACAAAAATGTTATATAACATTTCTAGCATGATCTTAGCATTTTAAATCACGTATTTACACAATCCAAGGCATCTATTTTCACTGTTTTCAATATTTTGTAAAGTTTTGAAGGAAAACAAGAAATTCAACGTTACGGATTCATTATAACATCGAATCCGTTCGTTTAACTTCCATTTTGTTCGTTTAAACGTACATAATTACATGCAAGTATCAATTTAAGTTAAATAAACATATAAGGCGTGTAAATTTTGTACATAAGGGCCATATGGGCCATATGTATAATTTCTACACTCTGTAACTTTTGAGAACCTAATTATCAACAAAATTCCATGGTGTGATCACTGAAAGTTATGCATATATGGCATATAATATGTTATAAACACATATGAACACACATATAGCCATATAATGAACAAATATCAATTTTCCCATTCATAGAGAATTTTTAAAGCACGTAAATGGAAAAACTTTGTAAAATTTTAAAAACCCAATTAAGGCCTAATTACATGAATTCGATTATTTTAATTCATTCATACCAAATACAAAACATGTTATAATGATATAATAACACATATATAAGCATATAATCAAAAATTGCTAATTTTTTTCCCATACACAGGGAACTCAGAATATATGTTCATGAAGAAAACATAGTACGTGAAATAAAACTGGGACAAAGGAATTACCCCTTGCAAACTCTATGAAGATTATATGGATTCTAGTTCCAATTTCTCAATTCTCTCTGTGTATTTCTCTCTACGTTTCTCTCTGAAAATGTGAATATCAATATAGAACTGATATGATATGTATATAAGGTATAATATAATATGTATATACGTAATATACGAAGTGGGTAGAGTGAGTGGTCAGTTGGTCCCTTAGTGGGTTAACTGGCTAACTCCCCCTAGGGCCGTGTTTGGCTTGTCCCTTATTCCTCCTTTCCCATTAATTTAATTACTTACTGTTATATAGTTAATTAAATGTCACACCCAATTAATCAAATAATCCTATTTAAATCAATTAAATAAAATTACATAATTCCACAATAATTCACATAGTCACATAATTAAAATTCTTATTTATTAATTATGTCAAATCATTAAATCTCTAATTAATTATTAAATTAATTAGAATAATATTATGCTTATTAATTAATACATTAATCAAATAAGCTCAATTAAATACATACTTTGAATATAAAAATTCACCACATTAATTTAACAAATGTGACACATATAATTAAATTAATCTACCACAATTTCATCAATAAATTATTTAACTCAATAATTAAATCATCGAAAAATATTTATTTAATTCAATAAATATTCAAATTAAATTACAAAAATCTTGTTCGTCACATTCACAACGTGTTTCATGTGTCAGTATTGCGGCCGTATAAACCAAACTACAAGCACGTTATCTCTTATGAACCAATCCAAGTCGAGAAAGACTTATCATACGAGGAAGTTCTTGTCCAGATACTAGATAGGAAGGAACAGAAGCTGAGGAATAAGATCATTCATTCCGTTAAGATTCTCTGGAGGAATCACGTAGCCGAAGAAGCTACATGGGAGCTAGAAGAGAAGATGAAGGCGAATTATCCGTTTTTATTTGAGTAACCTTATTTTTACAATTCCAAGGACGGAATTTTTATAAAGGGGGAGGGATGTAACGACCATGAATTTTAAACTCCTTATTAATTAAATATGTGATTTAATTTTAACGAGTTAGTTTTGTGAGTTTATTTAAACCTTATGTGGTTATGTGAATTTGCGAAATAATTAAAGGGAGTCACTAATGGTTATTTAAATTAGTGGACTAACCCTAAGACTTTAATATCAAAAGAATTGATAGAGTGTTAGTAATTAAATATTCAATTTACTTGAATATAGTGAAAGAGTTACATGTGTCGATTAATTATTATTATTGAGAATAATATATCAATGAGCAAAGAATTAATAAATATAATATGATTATATTTACTTGATTAATTATTTTATACAATCATGCGATTTATTAAACCTTTAATATATGGTAGTTATATATATTGTATAAGGTGTAAGGTAACATATTTGGTATGGCTATATAATATATATATAGACTATATAGTAAATTTAATTATTTTATGTGAGTTACATTATATTATGACTTATGTAACATGATATGGGTGGTAGACATTAATGTATACCCTAGTGACATATAGTAATAAACAATTGCTATTTGGTAAATGATTTTAATAAGTTATTAATTGAAATAATAACATTATGGATAATGAGTCATAATAGTATCCAATTGCTTTATATTCGGTGTTAATATAATGTACATGGATTATAGGATTGGTGTATATGTACCTACTTGATACATTATATTTTTGCTAAATGAAATAACATGGTAACACCCATCTTAATGTATAACTTAAATATATACTATGTGTATATATATTATATAACCTAGTGTATTTATTATATAACCTAAGTGGGCTTATATATGTGTAACCTTAGCACAACTAAGTGTTGTATGATTGTCCAAATGCTGAGTTCTTGTCCCACAATGAGGGTCATATATCATACACACGTGAATACATCACGAGGCTATCCTATTCCCTATTATTCCTCAAACTCAGCAAATTCCCTAGCTTCATAGCAATCATACAATGGGGAGTGGGCATGATGATGAACTCCAACAATTAAATCACCAACTCCTTCCTACCCATTGAATTCTTATATTGCACATTGAATCAAACCATGAAGCAAAGCTATGTACTGGGCAATCAATTTTCTATAAATGAAAGCTCTCCCTCTCAATCTTAATTTGCTAGAAAAATTGTCTCATAAATTCAAGAAAAGAGTGAGTACTTATATACATATCAGTAGAGGAAGTGTGAGTTAGCAATTGAAGAGGTATAATTCTCTCCATGCTCTTCATTCATGTTCTTCATTTTTCTGTTTTTGAGATTTCTAAGTCTTTGATTCTTGAGTTAGGCATGGATTGATTGTTAATTAGTTTGGAATATGATTATTAAGTGGTATATAAGTTGATATATATAGTAGAACTGTGTTGTAGCATGATTGAATTGTTGTTCGTTGGAAATTATCTAAGTTGGGTTGAGTCTCTGCCTAGCAGAGGCAGTTCCTGGACAGCCCAGGCAACTGCACCAGACTTCTTGCTTTTTGTTACAGTTTCTGATTATGCTAACTTGGTCGTACCACTATGGACATACATGAATACTGGTGTAACTCTTATGCATGTGTTCCTTGATGCTATACGTATATGTCATGACCATGTTAGTATGAAAAGCATATGTTTTAAAAGGAAACTTGTAGTTTCGAAAGAGAACTTGTTACGAACATATCTTGTATGCATTCTGAAATTATGAACATGATAGTATGGTTTATATTAACATGAAATGCACGTTTAAAGTGTTGATCATACACTAGTATACTTGATTGAAAGATTCAAAAGGTTTTTCAAGAAAAACTTAAGGACTTTGAAAGTGAACTTGACCAAGGTTGATGTCTTTTAGATTCTGACCATATGAGAGCGTTTATATAGCTTAGTAGTGTGTTTTCATACATGTGAGACATGGTTATGAAACACTTTGTTTATACTAAACGACCTATGTGGACTTAGTATACTCTTCAAAGAAAACTTAAGATTTAAAAGTTAATAACATCAATTACCATATGGGTTATGTTATGAGCATGCCAGCATGAAGATTAGGAGTTCGCTATGCCTATAGACATATTAACATGAACATCATTTGTTTATATACAGATTTCATATATGCACGCATAATCATAGAAAGTGGATTTCTAAGGCATAAACTATGTGGTTCAAGTATGCATGAGTAGTTTACGCACAAGCAAGACTACTTAACATTGTTTAGCCTCGTTATGTGGTAGTATGACTTTAATAGTTGACCTTGAGGCATGGACTTGATTAACTTAAAGTTTACCAACATTGAACCTTATAACTTAGAATTATGGACAGAACCTTGCAATATGTGTATCTTAAACCGTATTGCATGATTAAATTGAAGTGCTATATGTTCAAACCTATATTGATGCATAGAAACTAGATAATCTAAAGTTATTAAATCTAAGACATCATTAGATTGACTTACGTGATCTTATGTGATAGACTTATATGATAAGTAGATTATTGTAAGTGTAGACTTATATTAGTTTACACATGCTAATTGAAAGACCGACTTGTTAATGATAGGTTGTTTCAACGAGTTTAATTAAAGCTAGAACTTATTTATAGCTGAGCAATCAGGCAAGTTCCATAACTTTATTCAAATTTATATTGAGCAAGTCTCCGAACTTCACCCTTTTGTTGTGCAAGTTCTTTTGAACCCGTTCTTGTATTGTTATGCAAGTTTCGTATCCTTCTCATATTGTATTGAGCAGGATTATTGTTGAATTAAAAGTTATTCATTGAAGCTTGAACTTTATTTCCAAGCATGCTTTAAGTGGTTTAATTACTTTACAGTTATTCCACATCAATCTTTTTGATATTCGCACTTAGTGCACTTGAGTTCGTACAGTCTTGGACTTGTATATTATTTAAAGTTCTATAATTCTTGAACTGCGTCAGATAGAGTCTGAACCCTTGTTCGGTTAGACAATTGTATGAAATTTTATAAAAGCTATCCAAACCAATTGATGGTAAGGATTCTTTGACTGAAAGAACACCCTTTATATATATAGGGGAGTACCCTAGGTATCTAGTATAAAGATACAAATAGCAGAGTTGAATGTTATGCATATACATAGCGTACGCAAGGCTAATCCCCTCAAGTACTTATTCTGTAGCCAGTAACCAAAGGTCAATCAGCTATTAATTCCATTAGAGTTTTATAGTTCAAAAGTCTACTTGACTATCAGTTATTCTAAAAGCAATTATTATTCTTGCTTCCGATATTCATATTGTTGAATTCATTGTCAGATATATTCCTTTCATCATGATATATCCTTTATTGTTGTATTTAAACTTGCTGAGCAAACTTGTTGCTCATTCTTGCTATATCATGACTTATATTGCAGTTAAGCCCGTGACTTCAGGGAAGGACAAGGGTAAAGGGAAGATGTAGGATTAGTTTACAAGGAGCATACTTTACTTTATGTTTAATTAAATTACCATTATGTAATATGAACCCTAATGACTATTCTAGAGTATGTTTGTATGACTGTATTAAGGTTATCGAATCTTGGGACTAGTAACACCTTTTGAATGAATGACGTACGTTTATTATATTCCGCATTTAGTTATCGTATGTTGTTTAGAGGTGGATGTTTGTATTGTATCGTGACGACCGAATCGGGGTTATAGAACCCGTATTTGGGGGTGTCACACCTCAGGCTCGGGAATGTCCTCGTCCGGGAATGGCTGATCATCCCCAACAGGTAAACGAGCGGGCTCGGTCAATTGTTGCACCCGTCGGCTAATACGTGGAACCGGAACCTCAGATGGGGTTCTAGCCGGTGAACTCCCGATGAAATCGGTCATCCTGTGGAACGACTAAGTCCTTCAGAGTCCATATCCGAACAATGAGTTCGTAGGAATCAAAGCCAAGTCAGGTATATTCTTTCCATTTGCAAATTTTAAATTAAATCCATCATCACATCATGCATGTCCTACGTGTGTCATTAAATGTGTATATTATTTACAGCTTAGTTCATCTATAATGTATTTGGGATCCAGACATTTGGCTCATGAAAAATTTCGCCAAAGTTTTCTTTATAAAACGGACTATCCACATGCCCGAAGCTTGTATTAAATCACCCTATGAGGGTACATCATCATAACCAAGCATGTAAACATCAATTTCAATTGTTATTCTAACACATATATACAATGTATGTCTAGATTAGCTGATAAATGACAATATCTCGCATTCATACTGTCCATAAGATGATTTGTACGCATGTATTACATCATAAAAACATTTTATCTATCTATACATGCATACATGTTAGATACATTGCCTTTAAGAAAGGAAACACGTGTTTTCACCAACGAAAACACACACAAAACGGAGTTTAGACGTTACCCGTAGTCCGAAGAAGGAATGTATGGTGGCGGATCGCTCCAAATCAAGCTGGAATCGAGTACAAGTGAAGAAGGAAGAGATTTTTTAGAGAGAAATGACAAGAAACCCAAATGGAATGGGTGAAAATGAGGCCTCCCGAGGGTATAAGCTCTATACCACAAGTAGGTCCCGCTTTATTCTGTTTGGTAACACGACGTCCAGAATATGTTCTTTTGGGTTCAGAATGGTCACATTAGGAAAAATGATGCCTTTTCGGGACAGTTTGAAACCCCAAAAACCCTAAAAAAATCCTCCGAAACAGCAGAAGTTCGGCGAAGATCAGATAACCCGACGTTAAACGGCAAAAAACTAGAAAGTCAGTCGGCTCGACCCTCGACAATGTAATCCACCGACAACGAATCAGTGAAGTCAGTCGGCTCGACCCCCGACGATGAAATCCACCGACAACGAATCAGTGAAGGCATCAGCTCGATCCCCGACGATGTAATCTACCGACAACAAATCAGTGAAGGCATTGGCTCGACCCCCGACGATGAAATCCACCAACAACGAATCAGTGAAGGCGTCGGCTCGACCCCCGACGATAAAATCCACTGACAACAAATCAGTGAAGGCGTCGGCTCGACCCCCGACGATGAAATCCACCGACAATGAATAAGTGAAGTCAGTCAGCTCGACTCCCGACGATAAAATTCACCGACAACGAATCAGTAAAGGCATCGGCTCAACCCCCGATGATGAAATCCACCGATAACGAATTAGTGAAGGCGTTGGTTCGACCCCCGACGATGTAATCCACCGACAACGAATTAGTGAAGGCGTCGGCTCGACCCCCGACGATGTAATCCATCGACAATGAATTAGTGAAGGCGTCGGCTCGACCCCGACGATGAAATCCATCGACAATGAATCAGTGAATGCGTCAGCTAAACCCTGATGATGTAATCTACTGGCTACAAACCAGTGAAGGAATCAGCTCAATCCTGATGATTGTAATCCGTTGGATACAACCCTACACAGATCAGCAAATCCCCGATGATGTAATCCGTTTGCTACAAACCAGTGAAGGTCGGCAAATACCCAATGATGTAATCCGTTGGCTACAACCCTACGTAGATCGGAAAATCCCCGATGTTGTAATTCGTAGGTTACAAACCAGTGATGGTCGGAAAATCCCCGATGATGTAATCCGTTGGCTACAACCCTACGCAGGTCGACAAATCCATGATGATGTAATCCGTTGGCTACAACCCTACACAGATCGACAAATCCCCGATGAATGTAATCTGCTAGCAACAATCCTACGCAGATCGGACAATCCCCGATGATGTAATCCGTTGGCAACAACCCTACGCAGATCGGCAAATCCCCGATGATGTAATCCATTGGCTATAACCCTATGCAGGTCGGCAAATCCCCGATGATGTAATCCGTTGTATTTTAAGCATATTGTGTAATAGTTGATAGATTTTACATTTTTATCTGTTATATTGTGCTTAATACGTTGTATATTGACTTCGGAGGCTAAATATACCTAGATCTAAGCCTAATCTAGTCCCCGAGAGGTTATTAAGCATGAAGCTTTAACCTGGGGGCTATAACAGCTTAGATTCATGGTATATCTATGAATTTATTGCTTTGGAAGGTCCCGGGTAACCCGTATAGCACTAAATCTATATTTAGAGGCGCAACGAACGGTGATTTTAAACGATGAAATTTCTTAGTATCGAGGTCATGGACATTATGTATATGTTATTTTGTTCAAATCATGTGAGCCTAGCAATCCCGATGTCGAGATCCCCGAATAAATCCGACTTGATTCCCACGATGGACCGGTTTTTATGTTGTAAATGCTTTCAATAACGTAAATATCGATGTACATGTAATATTTGGATCTTGAAAACGAACTGGAGGGGTTAGTCTCGAGAGCTCGGGTTCAAGATCCCGTGATAGTAAAAACTTTAATTACGGGAGCTCGGTTCATCGAGATGGCTTTCAGGCCCGATGATGATCCGAACCTTCTTAACGCTTTAGCAAGCATATCATCAAAATAATTTCTCAAAGAAAAACCACAAAGAGCTTTTGATAAAATAAAGCGATTCGGGGTAGATCACGTAATTAACGTAAAGAATAAAAAGAAGTATCGAAGTCCTCAATTCCTAGTCGGGCAAAGAATTTGAAAACCCTACTTTCTAAAACCTCATTTCAATTTGCATATCTTGTTAAAAATGAACTTTTGATTAAATCAAATCCTTTGTACCTAGGCGCAACAGAGGTACAACACTACTTTTAAGTCACCAAAAAGACTTAGAAACCAACTAATAAAGCTTTCAAAATCAAAAACACACACACACACACACCCACACCTACACACTTTTTGCATAGAAAATCAATAAGATGTTGTACCGTGCTTGCATGGGAGTCGGGGGTGTCTAAAACCTTCCCCTCGCTAAACCTAGCCCCCGGATTCCACGAAGACCAATCAAAGAGTCACGTATTAGACCATCTTGCGAAAAAACTATTAAAACCCGAATGAGTTTGGTACATCCAATTCCAAAATACCAACTGGCGACTCTGTCTCAATCGGTCCAATCAATAAAATCAAACTTTTCAAAATCGTCGACACATATGTCGGTACCGGTTTCCTACGAAATTCACCCTTTAAAACGGAATCCCAAATACAAAGCAAAAGTGAAAGGGAAAATAATAAAATTAGGAAATCGGGGCACTCCTTTCTCGTCCCACGAATAAGAGACGATGGCAAACAACCAAAGAAAAAATAAACCCCCCCCCCCTTTCAACGAAAGGAGGGCACGAAGGGGGAATAATTTTTTTTTCCTGCCCGGCGTCGACAATAGACCAATGGTGGGAGCTTTACAGTATGCCACTATCACTCGCCCAGATTTGTCTTATGCTGTTAATAAGGTTTGTCAATTTATGCATGCTCCTAGCGAAGAACATTGGGCAGCTGTTAAATTCATCTTCAGCTCATGGTTTATCTATTATTTATTCTTCTAATCCTCTGGCTTTACAGGCATTCACAGATTCTGATTGGGCAGGGTGTGTTAATGATCGTAAGTCAATAGGAGGATTTGCTGTTTACATGGGTTCTAATCTTATCTCCTGGTCATCAAAGAAACAGCGCACGGTTGCACGCTCCTCTACTGAGGCTGAATAGAAAGCGTTTGCTGATACTTCTGCTGAACTTGTGTGGTTACAATCCTTGTTGGGTGAACTCAGACTTTTTCTCAAAGATCCACCAATACTTTGGTGTGATAACATTGGTGCACCTTATCTTGCTGCAAATCAGTATTTCATGCTCGTACAAGCAATATCGAGGTTGATTTTCATTTTATTTGTGAACGTGTAGCCAACGGTACCTCTCTTGGTAAGATAGTTCCTCTACTAATGATCAAATAGCGGATATCTTCACCAAGCCTCTCATGCGACACGCTTCGTTTTCCTTCGAGATAAACTAACAGTTAGTTCCCCACCACCGTCAGCTTGACGAGGGTATTGAGACAGTAACTGCAATTGATCTCCTACTTCATTTGATGTCCTGTTTCCAACATGACTTGGGCTCTTCTAACTAATTCAAACTTCCTACATATTTGGGTTGTTATGTTTAATAAATAGATATCCTATAATCTAATATAGTTTATTTTCAATTTATAGTGATCATGTAATTGATGTATCACTCTTATCAACTATATATAGAGGTCGTGGGAGGCAGCACTGCTAGAAAGAGAAGTTTTTCTGCCATATATTGATTCCATTATACTTGGCATTAATTAGTCCATAATGAGATATCAAAGCTACACCAACCTTCTTTTTCCTTAGAGATGGGCAGCAATTTGACAAACTGGTGGGGGCCAACAAGTCAGAGCTGCAGAAGAAGGTGACTTCCATTGCGGATTCTGTAGCACAGAGTTAGGAAAGAACTACTATAGTATGGTGGTTTCCCTGATATTAACAAGTGTCAAGGGAGGGAACTCTATGTTGCAAGTCTCTTTTCTATGCTCCCCTTAGATTGTAAATTCATATATGTTTCCCTTAGATTGTAAATTATTATACGCTGTTAGAAGCCCACCCCCTCGATCCTTATCATTTTGTGCACCAGCTATCTGTTTTCAATTGGAGATAGCTGATAGTTATTCAACTTTTAAAATGCAGGATTCTTGATGTTGCAGCTAAAAGACAAGGGCCAGATAATGAAGGTAGCTCTTCTATCTTTTGCTTTCTGCTATTTTTGTTTTCTTTTGATATGTGTCATAAAGGTTGGTTGTTCCTTTTTCCTTATTTTTGCTCAATATCAGGTTCGTTGGAATTTAACGCTTGTTTACTAGTTCATATGACAATTGGTTTATGTAGCTTTTAAGGATGAAATTTCTGTGTGCATGAGATGTATACAATATTAGACTGATTCTAATTGTCTATAATTAATCCTAGAAATCTGGTTGGTTGAGCAATCATGTATATAATTATAGAAACAATCTGCTTCCTTATTTTTAGGACCTAATTTTTAGGATGTAATTGGACCCTATATATTACCTTTGTTTGAGAGAAGAATATACATTCGAAAATATTCTGTAGAAACCTTATTGTATAACATGGTATCAGAGCAGGTATGATTCCAAAGAAGTCTGCAACAAAAATCGTATTCGTATTTCTTGTGAAGTTCATCACCCTCGTGAAAGATATTGCGAGTTTGATGGCGACCACTACAGGCGTACCAATCGAACTTATCCCAGCAACAACACAACAGATTATTGTACACCAAGAAAACTCCCCTTTTCCAACCAGAATTACCCTCGATGAGACCCAGAATTACCCTCGATGAGACCAATTACCCATTATGGTCACAACTCATGGAGATGCGTATCGGCGCTCGCAACAAAGCTGGATATCTCACGAGAGAAACGAAGAAACCAGAATCTGGAGATCCTAATTTTGGAGCATGAATTACTGAAAATCACAAAGTGAAAAGTTGGCTAATTGATTTAATGAGTCTGTCATTAATGCAGCGATTTATTCGCCTTCCCACCGCCAAGGAGATATGGGAGGCTGTATCAAAAACGTTCTAATGATGGATCAGACGAAACCTGTATTTTTGAGTTGAACCAGAGATCGTTTTCTACCAAGCAGAATGGTCGACCATTGGCAACATACTATAATGAACTTGTTGGTTTTTTTTAGGAAATTGATCATAGAACTACCTCTCAGGAAGGAATAGTCGAAGGGGTAATCAAGTTGCTCTCTACGATGGCAATACTTCTAGTTTATTTTTCTAAGTGGACTCGACTCTGAATTTGATCAGGTTCGTGGAGAAATCTTGCGAAAAGACCCAAAACTGGATCTGGAGAGCACATATGCATATGTCAGGAGAGAATATCAACAGAGACAAACAATGGGGAGCAGGAGCTATCGTTCAATATGTGAGAACTCTATGTTGACCAACCAAACTCGACGAGGATCATCGTCTACATCATTAAACAATCGAAACAATCAATCATATGGAAAGGCTAACAACCTAGAATGCACTCACGTGGGGAAAAAGGTCATTCGAAACAGCGTGCTATGAAAATTATTGGCTATCCGGAGTGGTGGGACTTCTCAAGAAACTCGTAAAAAGAT